>VUQS01000706.1:0-20047 GCA_015108495.1 Heterochromis multidens | reverse complement strand
TTCAAACAGCCTACAACTAAATCACAACAACAGTCACCTGAAGGCACTTTATATTCTAAGGTAAAGACCCTACAATAATACAGAGAAAACCCCAACAATCAGACGACCCCCTATGAGCAAGCACTTGGTGACAGTGGGAAGGAAAAACTCCCTTTTAACAGGAAGAAACCTCCAGCTGAACCAGGCTCAGGGAGGGGCAGCCATCTGCCATGACCGGCTGGGGGTGAGGGGAGGAAGACAGGGCAAAAGAGACGCTGTGGAAGAGAGCCAGAGATTAATAATAACTCATGATTAAATGCAAAGTAGTGTATAAACACATAGAGTGAAAAGAGGTGAGAGAAGAAGAAACAGAAGAAACAAGTGTAGCTTTCAATCGATTAGGGCTACATAAATTGATGTCGGAAACATATGCATTCAGTCACAATTATTCTGTACTATTCATTCAGTATCAGTTACATTCATTGAGTCACAACAAGTGCTCCCTGTTGTGTGAACTGTCACAGAAATCCCAATCATCTGATTTAAATCTGTTGCCAGCCCCATCAACGTCATCCTTGTGCAACTCTACACCGCTGTTATTTTTAGATCACTCCTAGGAAGTCTAATTCTAATGAGTTGCACATGCCCATTTGTGATGCATGCTGGACCTCATCCACTGGAGACACTTGAGTTTGATTTTGGGGAAGAGGACAAACTCGCAGAAGCCAAATCTGGCAAGTTTGGCAAATAGGGTGTGATGACTGTGTTGGAGTTGCCAAAAAGCTCCTGGATTTTCAGGCCATAATGACTTGGTCACAGTTCAGTTATTTGCACCAAATGTTCTCCCTCAGATGCCCCCAGAGTGTTACAGTAAAACTCTGTGTTGATAGTCTCACCCTGGGGGATAAATTCAAATTCAACACAACCCTGTGAATACTGGTCACAACCTGATGGTCACGCTTACACATGGCAGGCTGTTTGGGCTCTAAAGTATAGGTGGAGATCCCACTCTCATCACTACTTATAGCACAAAAGTTGGGTCAGTTTGACACATAAATTGATGTATGCTTTGTGCACACGTTTGATGTATATGGTGAAATTAAAATGTGCACGTTAAGGAGGTCAAAACGGGAATCCCTGGGAGTGATCGAAAAATAGCAGCAATGCTAGAAGCAGTACAGAGTTACACTATCAAACTGCAGAGAGAGCAGGCAATTTTTGCTTTTAATGGGCAGAGTTGCACAATTTGTAATGATTAATATTGTAATAATTTTGATCTTTTAAATCAGTTTCAAACAGGTCTGATCCTCTGACTGCTCCTGTCACAGATTCCTGCTGGTCCACTGTATTTTAGCACTGGAATTACAAACAAGCAGACAGCGGAGCAGGCATTAGCTTTCTTTGTAAGAATCTTTTAAATTAAAAGCAAAAATATGTACTGTGTCAAGAGGTAACAGCTAAGTGTTGAAAAATTTAATTATAAGAGTACTTAAGAGCGTTTCACTGAAATGTTTTGTATATTAAAGAAGCCACTTTTCATTTCAGTCCCTTTAATATAAGGATAAGCAAATATAACACAGTTGGAAACCATAAACAGGAGCCGAGCTTAGCCCATGGAGAGCAAGAAGGAGATGGAAGGGTCAGTCTAAAGAATGAAGTGCAGAACAAAAAGATAGGGAGCAAAAGGCAGTCATGCAGCGAGAATATGGAATGAGAAGGAAGGCAGTGGATGGAGAGATCGGACTCAATGATAAACTCGTGTTCATAGAGAGAGAGAGAAGGAAGGAGACTTTATCTGTCCTTCGACTGCCTCTTTCTCACTGGTTGCTATCAGACCTGTTAAGTGCTGAATGCATTAGAAATGTGACTAGGGATGAAGGGATAGTGGATGAAGGGAGTGAAGGAGAGATGGTGGCAGGGCGATGAAGGCACAAAAGACAGCAAAAGTGGGTCTAAATGTTATCACTGACTCTGGTGATAAGAACGCTAATTATCAGCGACAAAGGCTGGGCAGCTGACAATGCCTCTTTCTCGGCTGACTCCAGATGAGGGGTCAATATTGCAAAACTAAGATTTGAAGGATTTTGTTTTTATTCTTGCTAAGATGGCATCTTGCTACATCACTATCTATGCCCATGGCACTGCAGTTTAAGGTGGAATTTAAGATTTGAAGGGAAAGGACAAAAAAAGGGGATAGAGATTTTGTCAAGTGAAAACCGTCTGAGCTATGCTATCGAGTGTCTTTGACGGAGAGGGCAAGAGGATGAGAGACGTCTGTTAGAGGGCACGCTTGGATCTTGTGACCTCCAGAGGTCAAAGTCATGTCCTTTGACATTTGTTTGTAGAACAGCTTCCTGCTCGGTTCTGATAAAGCCGTGTAAACATCCTAATCATGAAGCTGCATCAGCTCATATCAATCCTACTTCATTCCTTCCCCCTATTTTGTCGGCTGTGTAATTCTGCATATTATTTCCTTTAAAGCCTTATCACAGAACTGTTTCTTTTGCACCTAATGACTTTAAAAGTAAGTCTTAGCCAGATAAGCAAAGACGAACAGGAGTGTGCTGTGATTGCTGCAAGGTGATAAACACAAGCGGATTACCATATCGTGCTTGCTTCCAAACAATTTACAAGATCATAACAGCATTCGGAATGTGAACATACCCTCGCTGAATCTTGACGAGGCTACATGTTTCTCTCTTAAATACACGTACACGTTCATGTATGTGCGATGAATAAAACATTCTGCAATTTACATGACATATAGCTTAAAAATCTGCCTGCATCTGACTTTTAGATCTAATATTAATACCCACGAGAGTGAGCGAGAGACACAAAACTCACTTTTCCCCATTTCCGGGAAAACAATGCAATTGCAAAAAAATCTAATAGAAAAGCTCTATGAATGCAAATTGAGTCTTTTTGGGAGCAATGGATGTTACATATTGCAAAGTGAGAGAGGGGAATCAAGTTAATATCAACCTGAGTGACATTACTATTAGCATACAGCGTTTGACTGTAGAAGACAGAGGGCAAAAAAAACATTTACACTTCTCAATGAAAGAAAAGAGAGCACAGAGAGGACAAGGGTATCCAACTAGCAGCAGCTACTCCCTTGGTCTTATTGCATTAAAACGCACACAGGGGGGGATGCCTGTGTCAGCAGGTATTATGGAAATAGGCCGTAAGGTTTAAACTGGCTATCTGGAGTGAGCTTTATTCAGGCGCCAGTAGCCTGCTGGAAATGATATTCTACTGTCTAAGAGCAAGGAGCCAGCGTATGTAAATGGATGCCAGTGTGTTTCATCATATGATTTAATTTAGACTTTTAAAAGGGGACCAACCGCTCTGGTGTAGCTACTATACACATCTATGAGGTAAATGACGTAAGCTGTAGGCTAATTTGTAATCCACACAAATATTCCACTTCCTCTACACTATCAGGGTAGGAAGCTCTAGAACTTACATATTATCTGTCCATGAGGGTGCATGCACAAACTTGTCATTCTTTACAAGGAGAAGGAAAGGTTATTTTGGAAGGTTTGTAACAGTTCAGTTGCATACAATGCAATAAACACAGTTGCAATCAAAATAATTATAATAATAATTAGTATTCAACCCTACTGAGTACATAAAGGTTGAAGCGTACAGCTTTTTTTCTTAATTACAATTGTATAACTTGAATGACATAATTAATTTGATAAGTAAATTCAGAATTAACAAGTGTAACTAATCATGTTCAAATGAGACGGGACAACTGGTAAGACAAATACCTTAGATGACAAAATACACACCTCTTTGGCATTGTTGACACACTGCAGGTAACGGGCTGCTATGTTGGAGCAGTGAAGGGTTTTTCCAACGTTCTCTTTGTAGCACGTGAGGATCTGTCCCTGCAGGTCTGCACACACAGGATCCACCTCATACCTCCTGCAGGGGAGAGAAGAAGAACAGATTAGTGTGAAAACAGGGGAAAATGTGGTGCTAGACAGGATGGGAGGAGGAGAAAAAAAAACAGTCTAAGCAATGAGAGTTACAGGAAAGGATAAACTCGCAAGAGAAGAAGCAAAAGTCAAAAGTGAGCAGGGAAAAAAAATAAACCCATTAACATGGGCAATGCAGAGGAGTTCACAAAATGTGTAATGTGAGATAGAAAAATTCAGAACAAGAGAAGAGTATTAAATATATACTACGAGTCAAGAAACTGAGCATTTTCTCTGGTAATTTTTACCTCCAGAGAATTCATGCTGCTATTAGAGCACACTGAGCTACAGTACAATCTGCAGTGCACATATAAACCCTTGCCTTCTCTATTATTACTATTGTTCCAGTCCAAAACACCTGAAGCAAGAATCACAATTACTGTATCTGCTGGGAGAAAGGTCAAAGGGCAGTTCAGCCCCCAGAGCGTGGTGTGAAGACCATGCCAATGTGTGCAACAATTTGTACAACATAAGTATCAACAGAGAGCCCAGAGGATTTTCTAAAAATCGGACAATCCAATGACGGCTTAATCCCCTGAAAGGGGAGATCTGTCACTGTCTGGAGACACTGCATGGTGGAGAAGCCAACTCCACAAGTCGGTGAGCTTCGGGTTAATTTAAATAAGCTATGTTACAACCTGATGATGCTAATGAGCAAATACAAGTGGTAAATTTGTCCTGGTCCTGAGTCTCTGACCCAGAGTTTGTGTTTGGACTCTAAATTCTGGTTCATTCATTCATTCATTAATTATTCTCTGTTTTGGTTATAATCTCAGTTCTGATGTTTTGAGCCTTTGGTTTAGAGCTTCTGGGTCTCTTCTTTTCATCCATCCATCTCTGTGTTAGGTGTTCCCTTGTTAGTTACTTCCTGTTTTATTTTGATAGTCTCTTGTCTTGCCATGTACTGAATTAATTTCCCTTGTCTCGTTATCCATGATTTGTTCCTGCTGTGTTTCCCACCTGTTTCCCCCTAGCCTCATTACCTTGTGTATTTATTGTCCAAGTCTCCCCTTGCCCTTTGTTGTGTTGTCCCACATAGCTGTGTGCTCCTTTGTTCCATGTTCCGTGATCCCACGATTCCTTGTATCTAGTTTTCCTGATCCCGTTCCCGCGTATTTTTTTTTTTTAACTTTGTTTATTTTCTCTTCTGTCAGCAACAAAGCTGTTTTGTAGTTTAAGCTGTTTCCCCGAGTCTTGCGTTTGGGTCCGCAACCTGCCTGCCACACAGCAAATCGTGACAAAATTAGTCTCTCTACTCACCATTTTCTTACCATTAAAAACACAAAAACAGCTACACAGAGGAATCTATTGATCACTCTGCTGGACTTTAGAGAATCTATCCATTAATTCAAAATGACTCCCTGAAAGTGTCAACCTTAAAAAAAACTGGGAAACTAACTGTTTCAAATGGAAAATTCCATCTTCTGGCATCCAGAAGGATTTTGTTGTTGCTTGTAGGCTACACATCATTTCAAATTAGCATGTACAAGTTTGTCCTTGAGGTCTACCAGAGCTAGTGCTGCTGTCTTAGTTTGTTATTATTGATGCTACACCTAAATTCAGTGTATTTAAATGGGACTTTTTTTGTTAGATGTATGCAAGAGTCAGAGCTTTCAGCCAATCTAAGCAATGGGACGTCCTATCAGTGCTGGTGCCTTGCCCAGTGTTAACTGCTTTTGTCTGTCTCTTCACACACCTCATAAAAATCCATAATGACGACACAATGCACAAGCTTGGGCTATTATGCTAATGGTGGTGTCATCGTTTTGCTCACATCAGTGCTCAGGACACTCCATCTGCCTCACTAAACACGCCTCGCATGGGTGTGAAATACAAAGAGATTTTGCCCGTCAGCAACTCTGGAGTTCTCAAAGGAATATTGGGGGTGTGAAGCCGAGCCCCTGTAGTCACAATCAGATGTTTGATTTGCCCCCTAGAGAGAGAAATTACCCCACCGTTGGATGCAGAGCAGGGGATTGGGAGCATGGGTCATTACCCAGGGTGCAATGCAGCAGGAATCCTGTTGAAGTAGCAATGTCTACATATGTGCATCTCCACATGGTCATATTCGTTAGGAGTGCCAGATAAATCTTTAGTCCTTGTCGGTTCAGGTCAATGACAATTTGTGACAAGATGAGAAGTGGTCTCCACACATTCAACAATGTCAACGGGAGTGTGAATAATCGATACACTTTATTTATTGTCCAGTACTGTGCCTACTTGCTAAGATAAACAATTTTAAAGACGTAATTGGAAATAACTCACTGAGAGCCAGTGCATCTTGACTGACTGTGGCTTTTCATGGTGTGCCTCAACCCATTTTCAGTTTTACGCTAAGCCAAGCTCACCTGTTGCTAGTTATACTTAATATATCTAGCATGTAGTCATATGAGTGGGACTGAGCTTTTCACCTCTGCATCTGCAATAAAGTGAATATTTTCCAAAATGTAAGACAACTTTTTACATTTTGTTTTATACCAGGATAAGTCCATATCCTCAAAGATACATGACATTTACCACTTTCAGTGCAAACTGGAACATTAAACTGTTGGGTGTAGAGAAGCTTCTGCATTTGTGGATCCATCAGGGAGAAATTCAGTCATTTGCTAGCAGGCATGACAAGACCATTGCTCTGCGTCAGGGTATTGAACGATGACAGCAGTGCTAGCAGAAATCGCTGCCATCCTATTCCTATGGATCCTGCCGCTCATTTATTACACCGCCTATGGGCATCTACAGGGACTAGAGCAGCCACATACACCCACTAATTACTTTCTTAAGCATTCACTTTAATGCCAGGTGCATCCTGCTGATACAAACCACAGTGTTTATCACCAGTAATGGCCTCTGAGAGAGAGAGAGAGAGAGAGAGGACGACAGAAGAAAGGAGGGAGGATATAGGAGAAGAGCATTTCTTGATGAGAAACTAAACAGTGGTATGTCTATTTCGCTTGCTCTCTGATTCTCTCTAAGAGGAAGGGACTAAGACAGTGGTTGAGTTAATCATAGAGACAATAACACTGTCACACACACTCTGTGGCGGCACGCTGCATCCTCTATCATCTATCATTAAGATTAACATTAAGTTCCTGCTGCTAAACACACGGAGCCTATAAGGAGAGACTAAAGCCTCTCCTCCCTCCTCTTCAATTTTACATTAAATGCCCTCGTGTCATTTGGTAATGTATAACTGCTGTAGTGCTATGCAGCAAGGTGAGCAGATGCAAAAACAGCAGCCATGCCATACCATGAATGTGCTATATAAGGCTACTCTTTTTTTGTATATATGAAACCCATTTTTGCCTTTTTCATACAGGGTCAGTCTTACACTAAAAAAATCATTAAATTCATTTTTCCTCTCATAAATCTGCACTCAATACCCTTAATGATGACATTAAAACAGAACTGATAAGAAGAAATATCACTTTGAAAGTATTCAGACCATTTATTATGACACTTGAAATATAGCTTAGGTACCTCCCGTTTTTCTTGATTATCTTCAAGATATTTTACATCTTGATTGGAGCACACCTGTAGTAAATTCAGTTGAGTGGTTATGATTGAAAGGCACAATCCAAGCTACAGGGTTAAAAGAAATCTGCATTAAAAAACAGATCTCAGGAAAGGTTAAAAAAAAAAAAAAAAAATCTACTGCACCGAAGATTCCCAAGACCAGTCCTCCTCCATAAGTCCTCAAAGGAACAAGTGTGGAACACCATGGACTCTTCCTTGAGCTAGGTCCCCAATCAAACTGAGAAATCTGAGGAGAGGGGCTTTGGTAAGAGAAAACCCACCAAGAAGTGTTACTCTTGCTGAGCTCCAGAGATTCATAGGGAAGATGGGACTCTAGGAGGAACTTCCAAGAGCATAACCATCATGAAGCATTTCACTAATCTGGGCTTTATGGCAGAGTATCTAGTCAGAAGCCTCTGCTCCATGAACGACTGATTAAACAGTGAGAGAACTGGTAGTCTCAAAACAAAGCAGCACCACTAATCACCTGCATGATGCTATCCCAGAAGCAAAGCATGAAGGTGCTAGTATCATGGTGTGGGGGTGTTTTTCAGCACTTGAGACTGATCAGGCTTATAGGAAAGCTGAAGAGAGGAAAGTACAAAAATAAACCTAATGAAAATCAGCTTGGGAGTGCCTAGGACCTCAGACTGGGTCAAAGGTTCACCTTCTAACAGGACAATGACCCTGTGCACAAATCCACTTGGCCCAGTTAGATCCTTGACTTGAACTCATTCAAAATCCCTGGTGAGACCTGAAATTGGCTGTCCACCCATGATCTGCATCCAACATGGCAGAGCTTGAGAGGCTCTACAGAGAAGAATGGCAGATTATCTCCAAATCCAGGTGTGCAAAGCTTTTTCTATTATACCCAAGACTCAAAGCTGTGATCACTATCAAAGGTACCTAAGTACTGAGTAAAGTGTCTGAATACTTATGTCAATGTGATATTTTTGTTTTTTTCCTTCTAATGAATTTGCAAAAAAGAAAGCTTTATCATTATTTGGTTTATGTTTATGAGGAAAAAAATAATTTAGGCTTCAAAATTGTATAAAACCTAGAGGCCTAAGTAATTCCTGTATTTTTTTTTTTTTTTTTACAGCAATCAGTGTAGAACTACTCCCTCTACTCACTATAAGACATTTTGAAAACCTAAGAGAAAAGAGAAGCCTTCTGTTTTTCAGTTAATGGCCTCATATTATCAAATTATTTGCAGCCTTGTTATGGAAATACCCAAGTTTTCATACACAGTCACAGGCAAGCTGATTTGCAGCATGTATTTAACTGCAATTTGCAACAAAATTCCTCACTAAATAACAACATCAAATACCCTACAAATCAAACCAAACATTAGGTTCTTCATGTTGAAATCATGCATAGATAGTTCAATATATCAAAAGTTAAATGCTGCAAAGTGGATACACAGTAAATTCCTCCACTGTGAGAATCTCAGGGTATTATTATAAAAATAGTCAAAAACAACTCTGAATCATCCAGTTCCCATTTAACCTGAGGAGCAAGGCATTTGTAAACAAGGACACTGTATCAAATACCCAAAGCAAAACATTTTTTAATTGTTTTTAAGTGATGGAATGGAAATGAAAAAGGGGTTGAAGGCCTGAGGCATGTGGGTATTTTTTCATTCCTGGTTTGTTCTGAATGTATAATTTCTGTTTTGGTTAACATGCTGAGATGCATTTGGATCACTTAAGAGGACTCAGTGCTGGTTGTATTGGCCCGCAATTTCCTGACTTTTCTGAGTTCTACCCATAACGCCTTATCTGGGGATGCAAGTCCATTTGTGACACCTAAAGAGAATTTTATCAAAGAAAAGCAACAAATAGAGAAAATTCTGGTGTTTAAAGCTGGTCCAGCAAATGTGTCCGTCCACCTACATGATTCTGGTTGGATAGAGGGGGGAGGAGACAGGGGTCAGCCAAAATATCTTTGACCCCAAGGCTAACAGTAATGTTAAGGTACACATGTCCCCTAGATCTTGTGACCCCCATCTTGTTTTCAAACTTTTTGTGACAAAGGTACATCAAAGGGCCAAAATACCTGCTGCTAGTTAAAATCCAGTGCCTTCTTAAGGTTCGCCAAGCTTCTCTCAGATTGGATGTTTAGTTTCATCTCATTTTGAAAGCTGTTGATATCCACCGTCCATCTGAATCAAAAAGACCAGTAACTTTTGCAGTGTTACTGGTTATGTCATTTTTTCTTCTCTTTAGATGGTGGATCATCTGTACTTATGCTTAGTTGTTGTGATCTATTTTTCACAGATATCATTGACTTCCTTGCTATCAATCAGGCAACTGGCCAAACAGACTGCAATTTCTTTGGCAGAAGTTTATAAAGGGCTTTTTTTAGGGTATAGAATTTATATGGAGAAGAAATGCATATAGTAATGACACAGTAAATTAATTCATTTATAACTTTTTGTGTGTATTTTGCAAAAATACCATATGGTAACACAAAATCCCAGGGCATACAGGGACATGCACCATTTGGTACCCACTGATCTAGGTGTATTAGCCCTCATGATGAACCTGGTGTACTTTACCATTTGGCCACCACACCAACATCCCTCACCATTGATAAACATGCACGCTTATATGTCAATTATTCAAGAATCTTAATGCTGCAGCATAAATGTCTACAGACACAAGACTGTCAATAAACGTCCCAGTCTTGTACTCTCTCTCGTTCTCCCTTTCTCACTATCTATATCATGCGTTTATGTCTCTCAGTTTTATTCTCTTCCTCAATCTCCAGGTCTCTAATGGATATCTAGCCAAATGCAGATGGCTATTATTTGCACTCTGTGTATGACTGTAAGTCTGCACTCCTGTACCCCAGAGACAATAAGTCTTAACAGTCATATAGGGTCTTGACTCATGCCATCAGTAGCAGTAAAGGTCTCTATAACAACTCCTTATTCAGCCCTGCCCCCAACATACACACACATACAATCCAAGTCCCTATTGCCTTGATCCACTGATAGAAGCAAGAATAAAAGGAAGGAGTAAAGCCAGCTTGGGTTACTGTATTACAGTTTCTTAACTGTGTGACACTGGACAGAAACAAAATGCAAAGAGGGGTATCTATAGAGAACTAATGGTAGTTCAAGGAAACCAGAAGAATCTCCTTATACACACTTGTAAAGTTTTTCTTTAAGACAGAACAAAAAATGTTGAAATGCTGAAATAATATGAGAGACTCCATGTGTCCCACTTAACATGTAACAAAGCAGAACAGATCACATGCCCACTCTCACTGTCTGTCTCCCTCTTCAAGGTGTGCCTGTATCATTTTATTATAATCCCCTCTTTCACGCCTCGCACTACACAAGTCAGCACGTTTGCATGGAGGGGCCATATTCTGATGATTGTACGGCTGAGTCTACATTCTGCAAAGAACATATTGACTGAAAGCTGGGGGACGTATGGAGATCGATGTGTGGATTTTCATACAATATGCATGTGTAAAGCCAATAGACAGTACGAGGAACAGAATCATTTTTCAAACTAACATATATTGACCATGACTACCATTTGTTGTAACACTGCAGAGCTGTGCACTAAAATGACATTCATAGATCTCAGTTACCAATACAGCATGCTTCAATAGCTGAACAAAGTGTGAGACATGTGGAAACAGGTATGGTCATCTGTCATCATTTCAGAAACATTACAAGTCTGAACAAAAACTAGGAAAAGCTCTGTGCAGGGATACAGATGGACAATGAAGGCAGGTGCCGAAGGAGATGCTGTTTAACTCTTGTTGATAGCATTAAACAGTCCCCTGCTAATAGAAATACTGGTTGCACAAAATGAATACAGAAGAAAACTGCTGTGAAACTTTTCTCTTTAACAGCAATAAGAGCACTACTTTCTCCCTATAACATGCTAAATGTAGAATGACAGTGGACAAAATGCAATGCACCACTGGCTGAGTAATGATAATAACTGAAACCAGGCAAAAATGAACAGAAAGTAGTGAAGCACAGTTGTACTAATCAGTCAGTGGCAGAAAAAGTAATTGCAGAATCTGTTTCTCAGAGCACAGAAGTGGTTTGTCAAGTGACACACCCCCACAGAGTTGTCAGATGGACTCAAGTATCTAGTCATCAATCCCACCTCTTGTGTTCAAATGTTGACTCTTATTCAACACTTAATTATACAAACATGGATAGTCTTAAAATATTTCATCCAGTCAAACTGCTTGGTCAGCTTGGAATGAGCTAATTACTCACCACTGTAAGCAACATGCTTACAGTGACTATTTCAACTATTTATTAATTTTTTAATAGAGCCTGACCAATATATCGGCCGATATTAGCTGTTTGTCAGTATAGTGGTATTGGTATTTATAACAGCTGATAAATGAAAATTAAAAAAGTAAAGAAGAGACGGGAGAAACACCCTTCAACTATGTTATAAGTGTTGATATTGCATAGTTTTTTTCCACCAGAGGGCACGCTGCAACTTCTCTGGTGGAAACACGCGTTTCTGATCTGGCCAAGTTAGGCACAGCGTAATTGTCTAAATAAACAACTACACATAACTAACATTAGGGAAATCTGTTTATGTATCGTGTGTCTGAAACAAAAGACTTTTAAAAGATTTTTAAATCAGCATCAGTATCGGTCCTAAAAAATCCTATATCGGTCAGGCTCTACTTTTTAATCATTTATACATTACTTATCCACTATTTTGTATTAACTTTTCAGCCCAAACCTGCTCAAGACCACTTAATTTTCTAATGAAGCTGTCAATTTTTAGATTATTTGTGACATTTTCACTAACCCCTTAGGGTACTTGTACATCTGGCTCTGGATTACTGTTCTTTATAATCTAACAGTAGCTTACAACATCTTTCCCTGAATAAAACATATTGTGAAACTGGCATTATCTGATTAAAATCAGGTACTGTATGAACAACAAATGTGTATAAAAAGATTACAACTCCGGGGCACTCTGCTGATTTGGGGGTTAAAATACCATGAACTGTAACAGCCACAGTTCATGTGTGACTGGAAACCTTTGTTGACTCTCCCAATTTTTACAAATTACAATTCTGAAGCTTGGGGACTCATCATTATTTGAAGCTTTTCCCACAAAGGCATCATGCTGAAATACATTTAGCCTAGTTTTTAACAATAATTAAAAAGAAAAAAAATACTTCTGCAAACAAGCTGTTACTAAGTTGTTAATTCTGGGGAGTTTCTGTCCTCCTTTTTTAAAGGATTTTTTTGTAGTTCCTGAAACCCAATCTGTTATCATTAAAGAGCACTTGACCACAAATAGGAAGAAGTCTTTGACAGCCTAATTTTGTTAAATTTTACATGTTGCCAGAAATCATCTTACGTCATGTCTAACCCTTTTTTTTTTTTTTGTCCAAACACTACTTACATGTAATAAACATCGACAGTATGGATTACTCTGGGCTGCCACCAGATTGAAACCCCAATCACCACATTGTCTATTTATCATCATTTGGATCCGCTCAGGGGTTAATAGGGTTAAAGGGTGGGTGCCGGTTCCCCTCAAAAAGCCCTCATGTTCTCTCTAGTTAAGGCAGGCGTCAGTAATAAGAGGAGTAAATAAATACAAATGATCCAGTTAAGGAGAAAAATGACACACATTTCACTCTCGCTGCTTTTTAAAAGCAGACCTGAGTGACCCCCTGCAGTGAAATCCATCAGCATGGATAAGAGATTGAATGAGTAGAGAGAGGAAAGGACACAGACTGAGGCAGATTCAAGAAAACTGTGAGGGATAACAGACTGCAGAGTGAGGGAGGCAGACAATAACGAAGAGGGAGAAAGTGAAACAGATTTAAATGAAGACAGAAAACACTGTTCCTACATTAAGTGAGCACTGAAGGAGACAAAGAAGGATGAATGGGTCAGAGGAAGAAGAAGGGGCATGTGTATCCTCGCTGACCCTCTTTATACACACTTTTAGAAGGGTACTAGCAGAAAAAAAAGTGTTACACATACATATATTAAAATATTAAATAAAATAAGATGTTCGTATATGTCAAAGACACCATGAAATTACATGATAATATAAATTCTGCATATCAGTTCATTTCTCTTCCTTCATTCAATTACTGTGCCTTAAAGTACATGAAAATGTACAGAAAGGCAATAAAAGTTTTGAGTGGGTTTGACAACCATTTTCAGTACAGCATAGTTACTAAATAAGCTACTAAAAAGTGTGTATGTGCATCATGTGTCCATGCGTGCGCCCACACAGGTCCCTCAAATTGTGTGTGCTTTTTACAGCCAGCAAAGCAAAGCTCTTAAGGCCCAAAGAAGAGCTTTTAAAGCAGTTATTGACTTCTGTCTCCTCAGCTGACCACCATCTTGTCCTTGCGCCTGGGTTGCCTAGCTACAGAATGGTGGTTCACCCTTACCTGACAGAGGGGTCAAAACTCTCCTACCTCATAGACTACTTTACAGAAAAACACATCTATGACTACAGCCAAAGTTCTTTGAAATTATTTGTCTGCTAAATTTATTCCTGTCATTTTTAGTAATTAAATGTGCTGCTTGGCACAATTAAACATCAATAAATCATTGCTTAATTAATTTGGGGACATCAATATTATTCCCTTAAACACACAGGAGCACTGCAGAGAAAATGGAAAGCTTCTACCTGGCTCTGCACCTTATTTACATTTTGAAGCAGCAGGGTGAATTTTGCAGGAAACCTCCTGGACTTCTTCACTTCACTTAGATAAAGCAAAGGCACAACGCAATAGTCCTGCAATGGCTTGCTGCAGGACTATTGTATTGGATTGCATTAGGTTACATGGAACTTCCCAGTTTTTTGTCCACAACTTCTATTACAAGAGGAAATAGTTTTATTCTTAAATTTGAGCAAAACACAAATCAAATGAGGACTGTTTTTCAGTGATGGAAAAACAGTCCTCATTTGTAATAAGTTGCTGAAAGAGGGATAAGTGGGTTCAATGTTCTCCCACATTACCCGGAGGAGAAGATGTGTGTTCTCTTGACCGAGGCAGTACACTACACCGGTGTTGTGCAGAAAAACAGCAAGTCATTTGCATTCAACAAGTTTTGCTTCACTCCTCCTCACTCCACCTTTGTGTGTGTGGAAAGACGAAGTGAGGACAGCAGCTGCTGTTATTGTCAACTGGATTAAATTTAAAAAAAAAAAAAAAAAGTTTATTAAAAAAAAAAAAAAAAAAAAAAAAAAAAGCAATAACAGAAATGATTCCCTAATGTTGGTCTCTATATTATTCAGGTATCACCCCATTGATGATGAAGATGAGATTACAGAGACCAGCGTAGGAGGCACGACTAACACTGTGCTTCTAAAAAGTAAGTTGTAGTAATCATAAATAACACAAAGCCAGGTACAGCCTAAAAAAATGGCTACATTCATATTGTCATCTTTGCTGTCCACAGATTTGCTGCCCAACACAGAGTATCTGGTGAGCGTGGTGTGTGTTTATGAGCAAAGGGAAAGCTCACCCCTTGTTGGCACCCAGAAAACAGGTGATTCTTACTTAGGAGCAAGATTACACCAGTCTAGAATCAGCCGCTGGTATCTTAAGAGCAAGTGAAATTATCACATCTTTATCCTTCTTGTTCTGTGTCCCGACCTATTTCAGCTTTGGATTCACCAGTTGGTCTGCGGTTCTCTGAGATCATGACCAACTCCTTTACCATCCACTGGTACGCCCCCCAGAGTAAAATCACTGGCTACCGCATTCGTTACCACATGGTTAGCGGTGGGAGGTCCAAAGACGAGAGGCTGCCCCCTTCCAGGAACCACTTCACTTTAACAGGACTCTCTCCAGACACAGAGTACTTGGTCAACATCTTTGCAGTGACGGGGACACAGGAGAGCCTGCCGCTTAGTGGGACACAGAAAACAAGTATGAATGCCTCTTTTATTTTGCTTTATTCACTCATGATGTTATCACCAAAATGTTGGTTATGTATTTAGTTTTGTTTCTGGCTTCTTTCTCTTTCTGTAGTCTCTGATGCTCCCACAGACCTGGAAGTGCTAGACTCCACCCCTACGAGCATCACTGTCCGCTGGGCCGCTCCACCAGTTACTGTGCGCTACTATAGGATCACCCATGGAGAGTCAGGTAGACTTAAAGTGGATAATAGACTGACTTGATTTAATCAACAGTTTGTGCTAAGAACTATATATTTTTCTGACTATTATTCATTTTTGAATTTTATTTTCTTAAATTTTATCTAAATTTTGCATTCGCAAATGGAAAGTCTTAGTTTTTGCCTAAAAGGAAATTTATCTACTTTCTTGTAATAATTACTAGTCGGCTTATTTCTATTTCTTATTTCTATCACTTCATCCAGGTGGTCACAGTAATCCTAAGGAGTTCACAGTTCCTGGCTCTCAGTCCACTGCCACAATCTCTAACTTGAAGCCTGGAACAGACTACACTATTACTGTCTACGCTGTGACTGGTAGAGGAGATAGCCCCGCATCCAGCATTCCAATCTACGTCACTCATAAGACAGGTACAGACACACAAAGTGCACAATCTCTCAGATGCATAACAGCGTCACACTTTTTTTTGGTAATTGTTTGGGCTCTTTCTCTTTCAACTCTGCTTTCTCCTCTTGTAGGTGTCGACTCTCCCTCTGAAATGGAGGTGACAGATGTGAATGACAACAGCATCACAGTAAGGTGGAGCCCTGCTGCAGGCCCGATCAAGGGTTACAGGGTGACTGGGGCCCCCAGAAATGGACAGGGACCATCTTTTACTGAGGTGGTGGCTCCAGGTACGGTTTTCAAATTCAGTGTGTTGAGGTTTACCTCTAAACTTTAAGCCATTTTAATTACTTAAATTAATTACTTTAATTACTTACCATACTTTTCTTCTCTTTTCCAGACCAGACAGAGTTTACTTTCTCAGGCCTGATGCCGACATCAGAATATACTTTTAGTGTGTATGCTCAAGGACAAGATGGAGAGAGCTCTCCACAAGTGGTGACTGCTTTAACAAGTAAGGGTTTGCCTTGTTAAAATTTGAAACTGAAAAAACAACCAGTTTCCTATTCTGACATCACATTCTTATACTTATCTTTTTTTCCCCTCTCTCCTTACCTTTAGATGTAGACCGCCCCAAGGACTTGACCTTCGCAGATATTGACTCAACCTCACTGCGGATCACCTGGGACAGTCCTGAGGGAACAGTTACCTCTTACCGGGTGCTGTATTCAAGTTCTGAGGAGGGTGAGAGAGAGTTGCTTCCTGCTCCCAGAGGAGATGCTGAGTCCGCTGTCATCTATGGTCTCCAGCCCGGCACTGAATACACTGTGAAGGTCGTTGCTTTTTATGATGACACAGCCAGTACACCACTGGTCGGGACACAAGCTACAGGTAGGGAAGAAAATTTACATTTGATTTGCAGACTGCATTTTTATGTCTTAGAGCTAGTTTCAATGTCATAACTTTTCAACAAAAGAAGCTAGTTCTTCTCAAATGTGAAGCACCAGGAAGCATACAAAAGAGTTTAAGTGAAAAACCAGGTTTCCTCTTCTATTTCCCACTAACCTTTTTCTTTTTTTTTCTCCCCTCCTTCCAGCAATCTCTCCTCCAACTAACCTCCAGTTCTCCCAGGTCAGTCCTACTTCTTTCATTATGCGCTGGGACATGCCAGGTCAGGAAAATCGACTAACAGGCCTCACAGGCCTCACAGGCTACCGTGTGGTGGTAAACCCTAAGAACAGGAGCGGGCCCACTAAAGAGATCAACCTGGCCCCAGACACCACTCAGGCACACATTTCTGGGCTCATGGTGAGTGAATTAAATCAACTTGTAGTGCCTTAAACTTGAGTTTAAACTTCAAATAGGTAACCCATTGCACATAATACTGGCGCTTTTTGGATCTCTATTAATTAACGATACCAGACAATCTTAAGAAAAATGTGCAGTGCTCACTGATAGATTAAATTGTGCATATTTCTGTACATGACAAATTTTATAAATGTTTGTGCCCTAAAAAATGATTGCAAGCATTTAGTCAACTGGATAGCTCCAGCTTTAGTGCATTTACATGCGCATTAACATACATACATCCATGTGGAGGTCTGCACACTTGCTGATATTGACTCAGTTTAACAAGGTATTCACGGGCACACTCATGCCTGTGAATACAAATGCACAAACAATTAATATTGCAGCTTCAGTCACTATATTTACTTTCAGCCTTGTGGAGAGTGTAACGGTGTTTTTTTGTCTCCATTAGATTGCAACCACCTATGAAGTCCATGTTTATGCATTGAAGAACTCTCTAACCAGCAGGCCAGTCCAGGGAGAGGTCACCACCCTGGAGAGTGAGTTTCTGGCTTATAAACTGACAAATAAATGCGTAATTCGATACATAAAAATGTAGACTTGATTAATGGATGGTCTGTTTCTACTGATTTTATTCCTTCTTATTGAGACTTTTTCTCTGGTATTCTTTTACCTGAAGATATCAGCCCCCCTCGTCGTGTACGTATCTCTGATGTTAATGATTCCACCATCACCCTGACATGGCGGTCCAAGACAGACTCCATCTCTGGTTTCCTGGTTGAGGCCACGCCCACCTCCTCGTCTTCTGGCTACACACCCATCCAAAACACCATTGGCCCTGAATTGCGCTCGTATACCATTACAGGTACACAGACAATAGAATTTAAACGCACAAAACTGAAGTTGCAGATATAGGAATAATACAAAAACAACATGCACTGTAGTTCAGTTTTTCTGCACATACAGACTTTCACAAACTGCTTCTCACTAACATGTCTGTGTCAACACTCTAGGTCTGGAGCCTGGCACCAGTTATAAGATCAACATCTATACACTGAAAGGAAATGGGCGAAGTGTACCTCTCACACTCACAGCAACCACAGGTAACCAAGAAATATATACATCATTACTGCATTATTCTGACATTACATTTGCATAGATAACAAGGGTTACATTAACAAAATTCTTGGGCGTACTATACCTTATTAAGTTAATCTTCAAGTGTTGGTTTCCTTATCATATGTTATCCTTTAGTATTAGTAGTTGATAGTGTTATTAGTATGAGTTACAGTAGACGTAGACCTCATCTGGAGGGGAGCATATGTTGCTCTAAAACCTTTACATAACTTTCAGCATTCATAGTTCCTTCCAAAACATGCAAGCTGCCCATACCATGTGTACTTATGCACCCCCATACCATCAGAGATGCTGGCTTTTGAACTGAACGCTGATAACACGCTGGAATCCATCTCAAGATGGCAGCGCAAGGAGTTGCAGCGGCCCAAGGCTCTCCGACTCACAGCAGCTCTTTAAAATATACACGTTCAGAACTAATGAAAATACGGAAATTCTGTTCGAATTTTGTTCCAATGGACATAAAATCATTCCCCAAACGGATTATTCGTCCACAGAAGCGTCTGGAATTGAAATTGATTCGAGCCAGGCTGCGTCAGGCTCTGCACAGACCGGCTGTTCCCAGTGTACTCCTCACCAATGCTTTTAATTTGAGTTTGTGAACACCAGATGGAACAGTTGTGTAACAATAATTTCTGAAACATGGCTGCATGAGAACATCCCAGATGCAGCTGTGGAGCTACAGGGACACAGTGTTTACAGAGCAGACCGCACATCAAAGGCTGAGAAGAAAAAAGGAGGAGGTGTGTTTGTTTTTGTGAGAGATGACTTTTACACTGATGTCACTGTTATAGAAAGATATTGTTGTACAGACTTGGAGTTCCTGGTGCTTAAATGCAGGCCTTTTCATCTCAGCCGTGAACATAGCGCATTGTTTGTTTTTGCTGTGTACATTCATCCACGGGCCAATGCAAAATTAGCCATGAGTAGACTGCATGATGCCATCAGTAAACAACAGGACAGACTACTATATAGTTTCATCATTGTGGCAGGGGACTTTACCCACACAAACCTGAAGTTTGTGTTACCAAAGTTCCACAAAAACATCCACATTGGAACACGGAATGGAAAAACACTGGACCAGGTCTACACTAACATCAGAGGTGCCTATAAGGTCGGCCCAGCCCCCCACCTCGGACAGTCAGACCATTTGGCTCTGTTTTTAACACCTCCATACAAACCTCTTATCAGCAGGACAAAGACCCAGGTCAAGACAGTTCAGATCTGGTATGAGGAGACTGAGGCAGCACTGCAGGACTGTTTTGAGGACACAAGGTGGGAGCTCTTTGACCAGGGAGACACAGAGCAATACACCTCCACAGTACTAGACTACATCAAGTTCTGCGTTGAGAACACCACCAAAACCAAAAGCCCTGTTCAACAGCACTGTTTACACTCTGCTGAAGGCCAGGAATGCAGCGCTGCAATCAGGTGACAGGGAGGCCTAAAGGAGATCCAGAGCAGAGCTGCAAAGAGGGATTACTGCTGCCAAAAGGAAATATAAAATCCAAATTGAACAGCATTTTAAAGACAATAACCACTGCAACATGTGGCAGGGGATCAGAACGATTACTAACTACAAACAAAACCCCTGTCCACCCTCTACAGTTGACTCTTCCCTCCCTGATC
>VUQS01000704.1:23587-45871 GCA_015108495.1 Heterochromis multidens | reverse complement strand
TAATGTACTGTTTATAAGGTTGGAGAAGCCTGCAGTCAGCTGAGACTGAAGAAGTCACCAGAGATGACGAAACGTTTCTCCCACTGAAAACGCTACGTCCAGATGAACAGATTCAACTTTTTGGGATGAAGGTTCTGGAGTGGCCATCTCAGTCTCAAATGGGAAGATCTCAGACGTGCAGTTCATGCAAGACAGCCCAAGAATTTAGAGGAACTGGAGGTATTTTGCCAAGAAGAATGGGCAGCTTTACCATCTGAGAAAATAAAGTGCCTCATCCACAACTACCACAAAAGACTTCAAGCTGTCATTGATGTTAAAGGAGGCAATACATGGTATTAAGAACTAGGGTATGTAAACTTTTGATCAGGGTCATTTGGATAGTTTCTGTTGTCATTATGATTTAAAAAGGGCAAACACAAATGTTTGACAATAAATGGCTTCACCCAACCACTAACCATGAGTGAAAGAAAAGTTTTTGTGTTATCATTCATATTGTCTCAAAAATGGCCAAAAAAATCACAAATTCTGTAAGGGTATGTAAACTTATGAGCACAACTGTATCTGATTAGGGATGGGGCAAAATATAAGTACAGCAATACCTGTATATCATATTGCCTCATCATGCAATAAGTTCTCAATACGCTTATGAAATGAATGAGGGTAGAGGGAATGAGACTTAATCAGCTTGCAGAAATAAGAAGAAACTCACAGGGATAGCTTTGCAGACAGGAAGTCAGAAAGCTAAGTAAATTAATTGATACATTAGTGAAATTGAACAATAATAATAATATATACACAGTAACAGTGACTATATCTGACATCTGTAGAATACTGTACATCAGTCTTTAAGATTATGAGCAAATTTTTCTAGCAAGTTAGGCTCTGTTTATCAATTAAGTAATTAAATCAACCCTCCACTGATCTCACTCTTAACTCTGTTCACCTATAATATATGCAGAGCTCTTTTTTTTATATCGGTTTGTTTATTACGATCCCCATTAATGTAAATAAAGCAAAGAGTATTCATCCTGTGGTCACAATCATCCTGAATAAAATGACAATTTGCTTTAATACCATCGGCTGATTTGTCTTCCCTTCCTCTTCCCATTATTTATATTGGTTCCTTCTTTCCTTCCTTCTTCTTACACAGGTGGCTGTGGGAGGCAAGTTTTCTCGTTAATGGTAAGCTTCTGCAGTGACTGTACACAGTGGCCAAATGTAACTAAGTACATTTACTCAAGTACTGAACTTAGGTTTTCAAAGTTAAACTGGAGAGTATACCCTAACAAGCTACAACATAAAAATGTGACTGTCTTATAGTACATATCATTGTATGACTAAAATAATCAAATAGTGTAATATATAGTAACACTCGTGTATAACCATGTTACTACTAAAAGAGTAGCGTAGTTGGTTCTTGTTAAGTGTTATAGGAGAAGATCAATAAAGTTAATATGAAGCTACAGCCAGCTACTCTTTAGCTTAGTTTGGCGAGAAATGAGCGGAAACAACTCATCAGTTCAAAAAATCTGCTTATCAGCATTGGAATGACGCTTTCACGCTTCGTTCCTTTCACGCATTTTATCCTGTTAGTATATTACGTGCAAAAATAAAATTGCAAAACCACCAGCATGTGATTTCTCGTGGGTTAAATTCTGGACTGTTTCTTGGCTTAGTGCAGTGACTTTCTGAAGTGTCTGATGACTAGAACCTGTTGTGTAACCGAACCAGCTGCTGGCCGTAGCTTGGTATTTACATACGGACAAGTGTGGTATAAGTCTCACCTTCCTTTATCAGAAATAGACAGCCTGGAATAAAGTAAAGGGCAAATGACAAAACACACTCCCTAAAATATCAAATTAGTTGTTTTGCTGGAGATATTTTTAGTGTCTCTACATTGGGGTTATCTTTATTTTTACTAAGGTAAAGTGTCTGAATACTTCTTTTAACCTTGCAAAGCTGTACATTGTACATGTTAAACCAGGGGTTTATCTTGATCAGTCCTGGGGGAAGCAGACTTGAGATGAAGTGTGTCTGCCCTTCAAAACATTTTCTGGACAAGGAGGATAGGCCTTGACTGATTTATAGCTCAGTGGGGGCTTGTAACTACTACAACCCACCAACCTCTCTTTGTACCAGCGTAGCTGCTCACTGTAAATCAAATCTGCTGCTGGAGATTTTTGGGCACGGGCTCAGCTCTGTGGCACTGCGATCTATATTTAAAAAAACCCTCACCATGACCTTGTTTCCCAGTATAAAGAAAGTTCCAGACTCCTGGGATGACTGTCGTGTTTTTGCAGTGCACTGTTCCCTAAGTCCCACCTGGATCGTCCGATGCCATTTGGAGTGTCGGAGAGCTGTCAGACATACCAGAGTGCAGCTGCTTGATTGTCACATTACAGCTGACTGCTGGGGAGGATTACTAACCATTTAACAAGCAAATCAGGCACGATCACCAGGCTTATTCACTCAGACCTAATGATAAAGACCTAATGTGAGCTACCACAGCTACATGGGACCAGTTTAAATATTTGACTTTAAAGCATAAATCATGAAAAAGATATTGATCTTGGCATAATAAAGCTGTCTTATTTCTTTGTGTTTAAATATCATGTTTCTTTTGAATATGAAGCCCTCAGTGTTTGGGCCAAAGTGTGAACAATAGGAATGAAAAAACGTTTGTTGAGTGTCAGCTACAACCCTAAATAGCGCTCCTTGCTTGTAGCCTTCCAACTTCTTCATCAGAAATAGACAGCTGAGGAATGAAGTAAAGGGCAAATGACCAAGTTACAGCTTTCAGCCACAAAGCAAGAAGTGTCCTGACTTTGACTGCAGGCAGGGTATATTTCAACAACAGCAGAACTGAACATGCATAATATATGTAGTATTTATAGAGAAGAATGGTTGTAAAAACTTTTGATTAATGACACTGACACCATGAGATATTACCTAATAACATATTTAAGCATTAAAAACTTACAAAAAAAGTGTACTGTTGGTATGATGTTCTTTTTATGAAATGCTGTGTTAGTTTTATGTCAGATGTAACAGGACTCAAACCTTCCAAAAAGTTAAACTTTTGTCTCAGTCCACAGAATATTTTCACGAAAGTCTTGGGTTTTTTGATACAAATAATCCCTATAAGTCAAAAGCTCAGGCTTCAGGCTGCTCTAAATGCTTGGTTTCCAACAGTTCTTTCTTCTCTCAGCTCTGTGTGATGTCAGTGAAATTGGATAAGATGGTCATCTTGGGCACACAGCTCTACCTGTGAGCACAGAAGTCCCACCCACCTGCTGTTCAAACCTTCCTTTTACAAGGGGCAGCTAATCAGACAAAAAACTGGCGTAAGGGGAGGGTGGCCTAAAAGGGGGAGGAGCTAAAACAGGTTAAAAGTAGATTACCAATATCTCGTCTTCAAAAATATCAAAGAAGGCTGTTGTGCAAACAAAATAAAATTGAACTTATTTAGAATTTGTTCATTGTTCAGATTTATGTATTGGTAATTGGTTATTGGTTATTCACATTTTGTATGCACATTGGTATATATTTAGATAAAATTTCAGAAACTTGCTGTAGTAAAGTTAATTTTGTTAATGTAAGTAATATTCTAGGAATTTTTCAAGGCGACATCTGCTCTATATATATTCACATATTCATCCGTAGTTTCTCTCCTTACTCTAACAGTGACCTTAACAGCGATGGACGCATTAACTAACAAATCTTTAATGTCTTTCTGTTTCTTTTATAGCAGGAGTGAGACCCTAACCATTGACATCCCAGTTACATCTGCTTAAACCCACAGCTTTGCTGCTGTATGTTCATCTATTGCCCTTCAACACACCTGTGTTTTGCATGAGGCTCACATCAGAATGAGGAAAAGAGGAATGACATAATGGGATTACTGTGTCAAAGTCTTCCAGCTATATCTTTACAGTATGAGTACCTTTGCACTGCCGCCTATTTTGGCTTAGCCATGCTTTAAGATTTTCTTCAAAAATGAAAAGATGATGACTTGACTTGATCTGTGGCTATAGGAATTTTAAAAAGATATTATACTTTCTAACAGTTTTTACATGCTTAATACTTTATAGTGAACTAATAATGTCCATTAGCTGTTGTTTTCACTATTTTACATTCACAAGCTTAGCAAATTTCTTGAGTCTGCGAGTCTGATATTTTGCTTTCAGTTCATATTTACATGTCTAGAATTCATATGATCCATTTGGGCTTTGATGTTATGTCATATGGCTTATATCCAGTAATTAATATTTTTGCCTTATAGTGATTCATGCTCACTGCTTTTTGTGATGAAAGTTACAGTCTTGCTTCAATTGAAAGTATACTGTACTCCACAGCTGGATGTTGGATGATACACTTGTATATAATTGACATAATTGGCATCCCTCATAAACCTCTTTGTCTAATATTTACAATTTTGGTACCAGTTTTTAATATTTTTTTAACAACAATTAATAAGTTGTGCATAAACACACAATAAATAAATCATTAAAGCTTCATTATAAAGCAGTTTTAAGGCCATGGGGGAATGAATTTAGTGTTACCTAAGGATGGCAAAATTATCCAGTTGATTCAACTCTTCCAGAGAGAAATATATCAACATCTTTTGGATGGATTAATCTATTAGATATTCATGTTCTCTTTTGCAACACAATGGAAAACGTGATAAATATTTTACCTGCTAAACTTTGCCATGTGTATTCTTATTGTGAGCATGGCATCAGCATTAATCTTCAAGTGTAGTATGAAATCACAGAGCAAGCATAGTCATAGACTCTGACCACTCACCTCATGGTTAACTTTAAAGGGCATCTGGATTGAAGTCCATTCATCAGCAATTTTTTATTCAAATTTACAACTCCAAAGTGGATGGATGATTGAGGCAGAAAATGAGTACCATTAGTTATAAAGTTGATAAGCCTTGATAATGAGGGTCTCATTAAAAAGTCTTACACAAGGATCCACACCTCTGATCATAAGGTAATATCATTAGAACATTCTGCCCAGGACTGCCGCCAAAGAACCACAGTTTGCAACATATTCATGAATAACATCTGGGTTTGTTGCTTCCATGGCTTTTTTCCATTACAAACCACATTATTTTGCAATATAAACACAAAAAAGTCTATGAATACTTGTGTATGCAAGTATCTACTGTAATAACTATTCAATGACCAAATGTTAATGTATTTAACAAGCAGGTTATAGACTGGCTGCTTTGCCTATCTATTGTGAGTTTACATGCCACTAACTTCAGTTTTTTATGCATTGCAGCAACAGTAAAGGTTTGCAAGACAATCACAATGTGCACTCTGTTTAGTAAAGCCTGTAATTAACAGTGAATGTAACCTGGTGTTTCTGTCAGCAGTGCACATAAGTTGAATTCTGCCTAAATGTATTGTGATTCTTTCAGTATTGTTTTTTTTTTTTATTGCTTTGTTCAAGTTGTTTACAAATATTGGATGTATGGCTTCAGCAATAAAAATGAAAAAAAGAAAAACGTTCTAGTTCTGTTTTATTTTTTGCCACTGAAAGAAAATGCTGTAATTTTTAACCACTTGTGAAATGATGGTGTGTTGAAAACCGAGATAGTTTTTATGGTATTTCATTTTAATGGAGAAATGCAGAATATCAACCAAAAATACAGGGGGAAAAACACATTACATAAAAGTTATAAATTGATTTGCATGTCATTGAGTGAAATAAGCATTTGATCCCCAAGCAAAACATGACTTAGTATTTGGTGGCGACACCCTTGTTGGCAAGTCTTCTTGAACAGGGGGATCTTGCGGGTGCTACAAGATTTCAGTCCATTATGGTGTAGTGTGTTACCAATGGTGTTCTTGGTGGCTGTGGTCCCCATGAGGCAAGATCTTGCATGGAGCTTGAGACCGAGGGCAATTGATTGTTATATTTCTTCCATTTCTGAATAATCGCACCAGCAGTTCTCACCTTCTCACCAAGCTTCTTGCTGATGGTCTTGATGGTCTGCAATCTTGTCCCTGACGTCTTTTGACATCTCTTTGGTCTTGCTTGGTTGCTTCCTTGCTTGCTTGCTTGCTTGATTGATTGATTGATTGTAGGGGATCAAACAATTTACTTATTTCACTCAATAACATCCAAGTCAATTTATAACTTTAATGTAATGTGTTTTTCCTGGATTTTTGGTTGATATTCTGTCTCTCTCCATTAAAATAAAACTACCATAAAAATTAAACAATGTTAATTTCTTTGGAAGTGAGCAAACTTACAAATTCAGCAGGGGATCAAATAATTATTTCCCCCACTGTATCTGCAAAACATGTAGCGTGTGTGTGTGTGTGTGTGTGTGTGTGTTAGTATCTAGTTCTGTGTGTGTCTGTAATGTCCAGCTCTCTAACAATAGACTGATCAGCCATAGGGTGCTGCAGTCACATGAATCAGAAGGGTTGGACTATCTATCCTTGATGCTTAACCTGTTTGCGAAGTTCAAGGAGCTGAAGTCTGTCGCTCGTCTCTGAGCTCCCTCTGTTTGGGTCACAGGTAAGGGCACTCTTACTCTTTGTAGGTAAATTTATGACCAAATAAATCAAAGCCTTGTTTAGCCTTAAATAGTGAACTGAATTGCTGTCTGAAAAACATTTCCTGGTTAGTTAATTTATCACTGAATTAAATATCTTCTCAGTCTGTTCTTGAATTGTGTTCACTGCTTGCTGAAATCTTTTTAAGCCACATTAAACATCTAACTGAAATGTCTCCATGGCACTTGGCAATTTTTGTTGTCCTTACAAGATATGATTGAATTCCACAGCTTATTACTAGTACTGATACAGAAAGCAGTACTGATAGATTCATAAATGTGTGATTTTTACTTTCTTTTACGTATTCCCTCTTCTGACATAAAATAGATTACATATTTGCACTTGTACTTTACAGCTATTTTACAGCAATTCTTCTCACTTAAATATCCTTATACCTGGATAAACTTACATTAAATTTGAAGTAGTTCTACCTACAGCATCACCACCTGTACAGTAATAAAACATTCTTTACAGTTTGCATCAGTAATTTCACACTCAGGATGGGACTTTCATCACATTTTGTTTAATAAATATATGTAGCTTTTACTACATTGTGTATAGAGGTGTTTAGGACATATTGAGTAGGAATGTTTTCCAGTTATTGTATTGCTACTGTTAAAGTTAAAGTTCAAAATAGACCTCTTCCACTCTGACGAGGCTGAGATATTTGATCCAACACTGCCACTCATTGTAAACTGAGTGTTGCCATCTCAGGTTCTACTATGCTGTTTAATGATCAGAAATTTTTGCCGGTGTAAATATAGGCTAATAGGGTATCCATTTTGCAGAGCTCACCCTTAACAAAATGTCTGACACAGAAGAAGTCGGGGAGGAAGAAGTTCAGTATGTGATCACTTTTACACTTTTGTTTCTTTGCATTATTATGAGTGCAACATTTTTTTTCATTATTTTAATAATTCTTATGGTATTGTGTAATTAAGAGATGTATTTATAAAATTGCAATTTTTTATTGTCTCAATGTTGCTGCGCTCCTGCAGGGAAGAAGATGGTAAGAAAATTACATCTACCCATATTTTTATATACCTAATTTTGTTTCCAAACATTTTACTGACCATGTGTGCTCCTGGTCATCAGCACAAGATGACTCAAAGCCCAAGCCTAAGTAAGTACCTTATCTTTCCACAAGTTAAGCAGTTTAAACCTCACTTAGGACAAATCATACAATGATAAACTGTTCACATCTGCAGGTTTATGACAAATATTACGGCCCCGAAGATCCCCGATGGTGAAAAAGTGGATTTTGATGTGAGTCAGTCTCATTAAATGTCTCCTTCTTGATAGAAACATCCATTTGAAACTGACTAGACACTTTTCTAACAATGTGTTGTTTTTCTGATACAGGATATCTACAGGAAGCGTCAGGAGAAAGATCTAGCTGAGCTGCAGTCTCTCATCGAGGCTCACTTCGTCCAGAGAAAGAAAGAGGAAGAAGAACTCATTGCCCTTGTTAATAGAATTGTGAGTCAGTCACAAAGGAATCATTGTGTCTGTACCTGGTCAAAATTCACTATGACTGTGTGCACCTTTGTGTGTTTCTTGGATTTTAGGAGAAGCGTCGTGCTGAGAGAGCCGAGCAGCAAAGGATCAGGGCAGAGAGAGAGAAGGAGAGGCAGGCCAGACTTGCAGTATGTACATTCATGTACATCTCGACTCAGTTTACTATACCATACATAATGCAGACAGTATTTTCTCCTCTAAATGAATTGCTTGTGCTGCATACAGGAGGAGAAGGAGCGCAAGGAGCAGGAGGAGCAGCGGAAGAAGATGGATGAGGATGCGAAGAAGAAGAAGGCACTCTCAAACATGTCTCAGCAGTACGGTGCTGGACAGAAGGTCTTTCAACTTCTTATGGCTGATAGAATTGAATTGTGACCTATAAAGACCAAACATGAGTTAAAATTTTTTTTTAAAATCTACTTTAACATTGCCTTCAGGCTGACTCGTGCTCATTCTTTATGTTATGCAGAGTGACACCAGAAGAGGCAAGAAACAAACTGAGAGAGAGAAGAAGAAGAAGCTACTGGCTGAACGCAAGAAGCCTCTTAACATTGATCATCTGAATGAGGACAAACTCAAGTATGACAACATTGTGCAGGGCTTCTTCAATATTCATAGTACATTATGTCTCCAAATACTGGCCTCTGCATCGTAACAGATGGCTCGTGTTAATACAACAACGACAAATTAAACATTAATAGCTAATTTGGTGTTATATGGTTGTAGTATTAAATTACTCTTAATGACACTTCTGTTCTTGTTTAGGGATAAGGCCAAAGAACTGTGGCAGTGGCTGATGGGTCTCGAGGCTGAGAAGTTTGACCTCAGTGATAAACTTAAAAGACAGAAATACGATGTAAGCCATCCAATGCTGAGCAGGAACTCAAATTATTAATATGTTCTGTAATATTTCTATCCCTAACAAAAGAAAGTAAAACATTGACTGCATTTATGACCAACAATATGAGAAACACCTTAAGAGAACCATCAAAGGAAATACTTCTCATGCTGTATATCTTTTAATGCTCCTGCATTTATTAGTGTGGTTTACTAGTTTCAAGAGTCATGTGTTAAAACCCCTTGTGTATGTGTATATCAACCTTTGTATTTTAAAATTCTTAGAAATGTTTGTGTTGTTGCAGATCAATCTGCTTCTTGCTCGCGTTCAGGATCACCAGAGGTAAGTATACAGCTCCCCAGGTACATCTTCGTTTAATTACAATTAAGACCCAAATGCTGGGCTCATCCTCTTTTTGATTACCTTCTAAAGTTGTTTCTTGTCTTACCTAAAGCTTCTATTGCACCTTTTCATACATTTGTAAAATACAATTTCACATTTTGCCACTCGGTCAGAAAATGGATCAGACCACATAGTCATTTATTTGAGTGCATTATGTTCTAAAACATACAGTGTAACTTAAACTAAATTTAGCCACAGCCCTTTCTGAGGCCTCCATCACTGCATTCAAATGCTCTTGTAAATGTACACATGGCTTGTTGTACATAGTCCTTTTGTACTTTTTAAAGGAAGCTGACTGGATACTCATGATTTTATGAACATAATTCCTTCAAGAAATCTTTCATCTGTGACCTAATTAGGAAAATACATCATGTACCCTATTCTTGTAGTATGAACTGTTGAAAGACTGGAACGCAGTTCGACAACATACCCCCATAAAGTCAAAGGAAGCCTCAAATGTTTGCAGTTCAGATCTTTGCACTTAAAACATTACTGACTTGATTATTTCCACATCATCTTTTCTCGTGACTCACAGTGCAGTTTGGTTTGTATTTGTCTTTAATCATCTGTACCCTGGGTAGTGATATGTTAAATTGCTAAGTTATGAAACCGAATGATATCTGCTTTTATTAAACACTGGTATCCTGAACCCTTTCAGTGTCAAAGGTCGTGGCAAAGGCAAGATGAGCAGCCGGCTTAGGTAAAGCTGCTGCGAGACAGAGTCAAGGCAGACGATGACACCAGCGATGGATCCTGGTGTCTATTGTTCATGTGTTCATTGTTCTGTTGTGTAGGGTTACATGTCATTACTATGGTCATAAAAGTATAAATAAGTTATTACAATGACTCTGTTGCCTGTTCTGCAAACAACAGTGTTTCTGTTTAATAACACAAAAAAAAAAAAAATCACACTGAACAGCAGCAAATGTGTAATTTTGAATTGTTCTGTGTCTGTTTAAAAATAATACTACTATTAACAGGAAAACGTTTAGAAATGGTAAGGTATGTTCACAATAAAAAAAACAAGTGCATTTCTTTGGAAAATCCAGAGGCAGTCAAAATCTAATAAAGAGAGCATATACACGGTGTCACGAGTTTTCATTTGTAGCTTTAATCAAAATCTACAATTAGAGCAGATATTCCTCAGCAAGGATCCACATAGTGGTGATACATAATATTATTTATGTACTGTTTTACTTACATTAAGAAAAATATAATAATCTAGGACAGAAGTAGGTGTGATGCAGTGAGCGACTAAAATGTACTTCCCCTGGTTAAATCCTTAAGTCCTTGCTGTACATTAAAACTATGCTTCCATATACACATATCCACACCAGTGCATTTTTGAGTTGTCTCTACAGCCTGAGCTGCTGTATTATGATGGTCCACATGAAGATGACGAGGATCAAACAAGGATGAAGAGAGCTTGCTGAAGAGAGGTCACCCTCACCACAGGTGGGTTTCTCTGATCTCTGCTATCACCTGGCTGGCTTTCTGCAATGCCTAGACACAGGAATGATAAGAGGGATACACAGTTTCTCCATCAACTCACACTTTGGTTATTGAGGTGCGGTTTGCCTTAATTAAGGACAGGGTTACAATGTTTAAGTCTGATTTACTGTGGTAAAAAGAGGGACTTTTATGCTAAAAAGGCTGAAACTTTAAAATTATCTGCTTGATTTGATAGTGGCTTCAAACAAATGTCTGGATGCATTTTTGCATGGAAAGATGCTGTATGAACAGAGTAGTTACAACAAGCACTGTTGTTAAGACCTAAAAAATGTGAATCTACTCTTCAGAACTTAAAAAAGGAACCATACATATCTCAAATTCTTCTGTTACCAGAATAATAGATGCTAAATAGTTTGCTTCTTCAGAATGCTTTTAAAAAATCTGTTCATAATTCAGTTTAAAACACCTGACAACATTTCTTTTTCAACCCGGCAGCGTGAGTTTTGCTCGTCTTTATAAATTTAAGTTATATATTACATTTATTGTATAAAATATAAATTTAATGAACTGTGTATGACACTGGGTCATGCTTTTGCTATCCATAGTGACATGTAATGAATCTGTCACCTTGAGCATGTCAGCAGCCTCGTGGCGTCTCTGGGCCATGTCCTCGGACTCTGTCAACAGGTCGTTCAGCAGTGTCGTCTTGTATAACTGACCCACCAGCTCACTCTGCAGGCAGTCCTTCACATGGTTCACCAGGAAGTGCATCACTGCCTTCGGTACACTGAGACCAAACACAGTAAAACACATAAGGAAACACAATGTTAGCATTTACATTGTAGCAGATAAAAAACAGTAAGGCTGACTACATTCTTACCTGTCTTGGATGTTTTTACGAACAATCAGGAAATACGACTTGATGAGTCTCTCGATGACCTCACAGTCCCTCTGCTCCCGAGCAGACAACTTCCTTGATACTGGAACAGGCTGGAAGTAAAAAAGGCACCAAATCTGTTTGTTAATGGTCTAAATCAAATGAAATGAGAGAAATTCCAACACACACAAGCGTCAAAATATCATAAAACTATTCAGTGCATTAGTGCACTTACAGTCTACAGTACAGGCGAAAGGCCAGTTTATTCCTAAAAACATTTTACTCTCTTTTTCCCCCATATGATGCATTGCTATCAAGCAACAACACAACTTTTAAACCTGCTTATACAAACGCACTGTACTCACCACATCTAATAGGTTGACAGCATGGCCCTTCTGGGGGGTTGCAGGGATAGGGGGCTGGGACATGGCCCTGTCACCAATTGGAGCCTCCTCGCCCTTCCTCAACATGCCCCTCCAGTTGCCTGTCCCACTGTCTGCCTGGTCACCGACAGAAGAGCTCTGAGAGCCACTGGCTGCTGCCTACAGGGGGGAGAGATACAAGGCGTGAAGATCTGTCAGGGATAAATACTCAAACGCCTGCAAGGACTTGATATGTGTCATGTGCATAAGAAGTAAATAAATAAGTAAAATCATCAAGGGTGATCAAACATTACTAAAACAGAGCACATCCAGAAGGAATTACCTGATAATTTTCTAAATGCTTTCAAATAATAGCATGCCATAGGCCTTCTTTGACTTCAGTGCAAAGAAGTTCATCCAGGCTAACACAGGCAGTGTGCATAAATTACATATACAAGGATTATGACGGTATGAAGAAATCATGATACAAAAAAGACTTTTTAAAGTTATTTTAATATATAAAATTTGATAAAATCCTGGCTGTGATGGTTTTGTCATAAGGTCTACCAGATTTACCAAAAACAGATCTTTATATCTGTTGTTTTGTTAGTGAATATATTATAAAATTACAAAGACTTTGTCCATATCATACACCTTACCACTGCTAATAAGGTTTTCTTCGTTTCTCCATTTTTTAAAATAAAACAGTTAATTTCAGCTGAGTTGGGAGTGGTGCAATCAGCATGCAGAAAACAGGGTTAGATGCAAATTAAAGAGTAAGTGTCAAAGTTCAGGTAAGTAAAAACTGCCCCCCCAGCCATTGCAGGAAACTGAAGGCCCAACCAAATGCTGAAAACAGAACTTGGCTGATTTTAGAAAATTCAAGGAAGGTCTGGGGTTGGGCAGATGTAGACACAGGGAGTGAATGAACAGGACACACCTTAGTGGCCTCGCCCTCGAGGGCACAAGTTTCAGTGGGGGAGAGAGACTGTCCCCCAGGACCTCTAAGGGACTAAAGAAAGACATAAGGAAGAAAAGAGTGGAGCGTGGACAGGAGCTACAAGCAGAGGTGTGCATGAGCTTTATATACAGTAAGAGAGAATAACTGTACTAAATTTAAATGTAGGAAGATATTTGAAGTTGGCCAACTTCAGCTCAAGCAGACTGAAAGCACATTTTTGTATTTGTATTTTTTATTTTTATAACTTTTATAACTTTATAAACTAAATAAAACTACATATACAAGAGTGAAGAAAACCCGTTTAAGTGTGTTACCAGAAAGCAGTGACTCTCATACAGATGGACTATACCTTGTCTCTGGGAACAGCAGAGGGTAGATCTCTCAGTCTATTCCGTCTCTGCTCCTACAAAAACAAAAGTTCGCAAATATCACAGGTAGAAGAAGAGAAAATGTTTTCCCTCTTTTGGAAAAAATGTTTCTTCACAATTAAAAACAATTAGTGTGGGATTACAGCAGAGGATTACACAAAAACAATTTCCACAGCATAAAAGTAGTGGCTAATTGTCTTACTTCTATGTTATTGTTCATAAGGCCACAGGCGTCAGCAAAGTCGGGGTGTTTGGTGTTGATATAGGCCAGTTCAATGGCAACCAAGTTATGTACCTGAAAATAAATTCAGAAAATAGATTTTTCAGACTGAGGCGTGACTGTTAACTTTCCTTGTACATAATAAGTGTGAGGAGGTCCTGACCATTTCATTTGTGACTGGGAGTCTTTTTCTGAGAAGGGAGGTGACCACTTCTACTATGGCATCATGAAGCTTTGGAAACCTCAATAACTCCTGCAGAGATCAAACAAGTGAACAATCAATCACAATTAATATCTAATGTTAGCATGTTGTGCATTTACAGCATGCCTATGTGCTTTAGTCTTTGGTGAGGGTGTTTCTGACCTGTGTGCTATAGTTGCTGCAGTGCTGGATGATCCTCTGCATCTCCTCATGAACCAGCTCCACACAGCGCAGACTGGGTTCTTCCAAACGCTTAATCTGCCGCTTCACCAGCAACTCAAATGAAACCTCAGGCACAAATAAAGCCGGCCTTGGGCCCTGACAAAAACAATTGAAGTGTAAGCTTTCAAAAAGGTGTCTTTTAAGACAATCACATGAAGGGATGTTACAGAAACCAACCGTTGCATTTCTGATTGCAGTGAGCACATCGATGGTTGTCAGGCCACCCAGAGGATCGACTGATTCCAATGTGCGACCAAACGTCTCATGAAATATATAACAAATTCTCGCTCCACCACACCTGAAAAGGAAAAGTGACCACATTAAAACACACAGACCAAATATGCTTTCATTAAGGAGAGTATGATACTAGCACCCCTTAGTGGTGTAAGAAAGTAAATGCAGTTCAGAGAGTTGTGCAACTCACAGTTCAGCTGTCTCAATGTACTTGGCCGTGCCCTCTATTGTGTTGCAGTACTCTGCAGCAAACTTAGTGATAATCTGTAGCAACGTGGCACTCTTATCATCAACAGGTTCACCGTAACTGTTGAGTAAAGATTGATACTGCGCTGCCAGCACATTGATCCTCGTCTTCAGCTCAGGAAGACAGTCTCTGATGTGGTGCATCAGTAACCTATGGTAATATTAAAGGAACAGTGGCAGGCTTGTTATGGACTACTGCAGTCAGTGCTATGTTTCACCTAGTCAGGATGGGAGTAAAACTCAAACAATGAGGCTAAAAACAGAAAATAAGTTAATATTTTACCTGTTCAATGTTCTAGCCAAATATTTGGTTCCATTTCTATTTGCGAGGGAAGGGTACTTCTTTTGTAAGAAGGCATATTCATCTCGAATAGAATCTTCCACTGACTTCCTCTGATTGATATCCAACTGGCTCCTAAGAAAATGCACAAACAAAAATAAACATGAGGGTGTGTTGGTTTTAAAAGTACAGTTTTGTCTTGTGTGACCACTGAACACAATGCAACTCTGCACCAATACCTGTTTACTACTCCAATGATGCCCAGTTTAACAGGAATGACTCTGCCCATCAGGACATCCATGGCGTCCGTACCAGCATCCATCAGATCCAGCTTAGTTATCACTGCTAGCGTCCTCCTACCTAAACACAGAACACACAAACACCAAGTTATGAAACCACTGCTGAGAAGAGAAAAGAAAAGCAAAGAGCATGTGAGAGAGAAATGAAAGTAAAAGCATGTGCTGATGTAAATAAAAACAACAGAAGTGAAGAAAGAAAAGAAGAAAAAGACAAAAAGGGCATTTACCATCAGGGTCAACCTCACGAGCCACCTTGAGAGCCTCTGATGTTGCCATATCGGTGTTGGCAGCAGTTACAGCCAAGATGATGGAATTGGGGTTGGAGATGTACTTTAAAATCAGCTCTCTGATCTGGATCTCTATGTCTTTGGGCTGGTCTCCCACTGGTACCTGTTTATCAAATACAAATAGACTTTAACCATGGCAGGGCTTCTCCGGAGCTTAACAGATTCCATTTCTGATTTTTAACACCTTTAAATGACCACAGTTGATTAATAAAATACAGCAAAACCAGTAGGGATATTAAAGCCTACAGTTACATAACTACCCATATAAGCACATTTATTTAACACTTGTCAGTGCTTCTAAGCTATATGTAACTATCTTTAATTTAAATAATCAATGAATGTGACCTGGACCCAGATACATGAGGAAGGAGAAGTAATTGAATGGATAGATTAATCAATGAAAAACAATTAAAGCAGCTGTTGTACAACATGGGTCAATATGCTTCCTAGTTATAAAATTTAAAACTAGCTTAGATATAGCAGGAATTTAAGTCTTGCAGATGCTTTTAAGGACTTTTTTGAGGAAGAAGTATTCATGCTTTTTAAACCTCTTCAAAACTTACAGATACACTGCATGAAATTTATCAGCTGGATCATTTTATCTTCTTAGATCACACAGGTCTGGACTTGGGAAAGCAAAGAGGAAACCTATCTTACCTTGGTGATGCCGGGAAGATCCACTAATGTGAGGTTCACAACATGTGGAGAGAAGATTTTTAGGTGAATGGGTTCATCACTAATTCCCTACAAAAGAAAAAAAACAGAACAACTGTCAGGTTGGTGCGGACATTTGAAGCTCATCCATTTTCCCCTTTCATGTTTCACACTTTTCATGTTTCACACTTTTCATCTTTTTATCATACCTTGTTATTGCCAGAAATTCTTTCTGTTTCTGCTTCAATTTCTTGTCTGATTTCCTCAAAGTCTGTGTAGATCTGAAAAGACAGTTTGACTGTGAATGTTAAGGATGGTAAAAATGAGCAACATCAATTTAAAAAAGCATTTATTGACATTCAAACAACAAGGACAACAGAGACGGACAGAAAGTATGTGCCAAGGAGAATTTACAAAGAAATCCTGAGAATATCCATTTGTTGTCATGAGGCTATCAGCACCTCATAAGAGCTTCTTTGTTCAAAACATGGAGAACTACTGTGAATGAAGCTCAGAAAGACACACAATGCAACTTTGGAGGACATTTACCCTGCAGCCATACAAAAATTTTTAGCAGCTGAAAGGGTGTGTGCCTGATCTTATTACATATTATAGATATTTGAACCATACCACAAATCCAGAAAATGCCCTCCTGTTCAATCTATATATGTCAATGTCAATACGGGGCAAAGAACAAAGATATGCCTTTGTTCACCTGAGTTTATAAAATATTCATATGCTTCTAATACACAATTCAGTGGTGGTGTGAGACTGTTTTCTTGTGGAAAACAGGGTGAAAAGTCTACCTTGTTTTTGGTGTGTAGGAATTTGCCCCATTCCTCTCCATCGATGCCTGCAGAAATACAAAGTTGAGGACAGATGTTTTAGATACAGATTATGTAACAGATGTGGCCTTGAGAGCAATTCTACTATCATTACCATCCCTGTGTTAAATGTTTCAAGGGAGGACTTTTCTGTTGGCAAGGATGTGAAAGATAAACTCTTCAGAGGAGAGATCCACAGATGAAGAGTTGTTTTCACATAACAGTAAAGAAAGTAAATAGCCTAAAGCAAAAATAAGGCGCATTCGGGAAAGCAGAAACCAAGAAAGGCTTAAAAAAACCAAAGTACATTTATTTTTGATGCAATAATCAACAGGTCGGTGTCTGTTACTCATCTGAGGAGGCTAGTATTTGAGAACCTTGTATTTTCAAGCAAAGTAGAATTTAACTAATGACTTTAAAAATGTAAAATAAAGCACAAAAAATTATTTTCTGACAGGAATATGCTAATCCTCTTTTACAAACTTCAACTGACAGACACCAGCCTATTTGGGTGGAAGGGCATGAGATGAATAAATGAGGCCATGTGGTTTTGCAGCTTTGGAAAAGCTATACAAATACAAGGCAAGATTGGGATGGATATGCAAAAGAGATGGGTGGTGGGGAGTTTTGGGGGTGGGAGATTATGTAATATACAAACACAGAAAAATAGAGAACATGGGAAAAGGAGACCTTTGTAAAAGCGTCCATTTTTCTTGGATTCTGCAGTTAAAGAGAGATGACAGGAGAGAAAAGAGTTAACTTGGCTATCTGCAGCCCCTGCATGAGACTGCAGTAATGCAGAGTCACTCTGCAGTCGTTCCCAGAGGACAGGATAAAATACACGCAGGATCTTGGCACATTTCAGTTCCCTGTTCTTTTCACTGAGAACTGGGTGGCATCTGTTCTGAATCAGAGCTAATTACATGATCCATCCATCAATACCAAGTCACTCTAACTCCTCTAACAATATAAAAGCAATTAAGAATCTGTTTAAAGATCTCTCTTTAAATTTTATTAAAGTTATAAATTTTGTCAGTAAAGGCGAGTTATACTGCAGAACTCTAAGTGCTAAACTTAAAATGTTTTTCCATCTGTCAGTGTGAATCCAGTGTTAATATACTTTCAGCTGACAAACTCTGCTCAGAGCTATACTTCCAGATACACCAAAGTTTGCAAAATAAAGTATCACAATTTCACAGGCTATAATACATACACAACCTGCAAATATGACTATAAAATCAGTTAGTTAGAAGAAGAAAAAATGTTCAACTACAGGCAAAGAAGAAGAGGAGACACTGATGTTACCATTCTCTTCAGTGGTTTTCCTGCGGTCTTCTTGGTCGATGTGCACTAGCTGGAGGATGAGAGGCCGACGTGTGACGACGCCAGTGCCTCGTGGCAGGATGTCCCTGCCAACCAAGCTCTCTAAAACAGAACTCTTCCCACTGCTCTGTAGAAAGTAACAATAACATCATAAACAAAACCACCAAATGTGGAGACCCAAGTATGCATGACTCATTCATTGACCAGAAAATTTTGTCCTTTCAGTATGTAGAGAACACTCTTTACTGAGACAGTTTTTTACATGCATAGAACAGGTTTTGGTGCCCCCCAAAGAGGTTTCAGCTGGAATCATAGAAAAATCACCAGTGTAGTTAATCAGGGTTAAATTTAATCAAGCATATAACACATTTTTAATTAAATGATCAGAAACAACTAAACTAAATGCAAAGATTTCTGTCTGATTGTCTTTACTGTGCATGGACCAATAAAATCTGTGCTCGCAATCATCCCCCAAGGGCCTATTCTCAGACAGGAAGCCCCATATGAGGTTGACATTACACTATTTTTTAAAAACCCATTTTAACTGAATAGATGTTTTCAGGCATTTATAAAGCTTGACTGCATTAGAAACAAGGAACTTGAGTCTTAATTATAATCTAAAGTTTGGGGTTCCCACAAACATTCATTTCTAACCAAGGTGAACTTTGTGACTGTCTAAGAGGTATTCATGGCAATGCTCAACTCTGCCCTAGTAAAACATAAAACTTCTTTAACTTGTGTTCAATGTTCATTCACAAGCATGCACTACAAGGCACTAATATCGGTATAAGGGGTGGTGTTTCTTGTGATACAGTACTGTGCAAAAGTCTCAAGCCAGCCCTCATTTCTTTATGTTTTACTAGGAAAATGGGAAACAGGTCCAGTGATTTATTGAAACATGCAAACATAAATGAAAATACACTATATAAGACAGAAACAGAATTTTTACAAATTTAACAAGCTACGTCAACATTTGGTATGACCACCTTTATTCTTCAATACAGTCTGAACTCTCTTAGGCAGCTTTCTTGTAATTTCTTCAAGTAGTCTTCAGGAATAGTTCTTCAGGCTTCTTGAATGACATTCAAAGCTCTTCTTTGGATGTTGGCTGCCTTTTGTTCCGTTCTCTGTCAAGATGATGCCACACTGCTTCAATAATATTGAGGTCCGGGGTTTGGGGAGGCCAATCCATGACTGATAGTGGTCCATTGTGTGTTCTTCTATCCAGGTATGCTTTTACTGCACTGGCAGTGTGTTTGGGATCATTGTCATGCTGAAAAATTAAGCTGCTTCTAATCAGACGCTTTCCAGATGGTATTGCAATTAAGGATCAAAATTTGATGGGACTTTTATGTGTTCATATTTCTATCATTTTTGACAAGATCCCCAACACCACTGGCTGAAATGCAGCCCCAAACCATGAGCCTCCACCGTGTTTTACAGATGGCTCTAGATACACAGTGTCATGCCTCTCTCCTGAACTCTGTACATACTGATGACAATTTGAACCAAAAATTTCAAATTGGGATCCTTCACTCCATGCTGCTAGTAAAGTGCCTAAAGACACAATTTAAAATTGGTTCCTTGCTAAGTTGTCTGTTACGTGTAGACACAACACTGATTTGAGTTAGGTGCCTCTGTTATGCTTAAATGATTTCATAGGTCAGTGCTGAGTGGCTTACCAGAAAGTCTGGCTCCTTGGAGACAAAATATAAAGAAATGAGGAGTGGCTCAAGTACTCACAGTACTGTAGGTTTGATTCAGTTTGTGGTTGAGACATCTCTAATGACACTGGGTGTCTCAAGTAAAATACTTCACATAGCTAGCAAATGGCTCTTAAACAGTCAGGCAATCTTCCTCAGTAGGAGCAGTAGCTGCAGCAGTAAACCTAAAGTTGTTTTGACTGCTACGGGTAGGTCTAAGGATGGACAAGATACAGAAAAACAATTAATAAAACTTGAAATCTAATCTCAGTTTGAGCTGTCCTTAACCGGAGCTCTTAGCAGAGCACTGACACAAGCACATTGCATCCGGTCTTAATGGGTTAAAACATCCTTTGGCTTGCCCTATCCCACTCTAACACCCTCACCTGGCCTGCCAATACGTCTGAGGCAGTCACATCCTATTAGTGTTAGACAAAACCTGCCACTTAAAACCAATTAGGTTTAAATGTGTACACAAGGTAGTGAGGTGGGCAGCGTGAAATTGTGTTATAGAAGACAGGCGTTGATTTAACTTCATGTCAGTAATAGTTGGTTACAGTACACAGAGGTGTTTGTAATGACTTGTTTACCACTCATACTAACAAAGGTAGGCCAAGTATAACTAATAATACATTAAACCTCTCTAAAGCATTGTCAATAAAAACTTAACATTCATGGGATGCATTAGTTGTAGCTAGATGTTCTTCACAAATTGGCAAACTTCTAATTCAGTCTAGGTTATTTGTGACTCCGGAAAATATTTTGACACAACACGATAGTAAATCGTGATTTCCATAAAAACGATGGATGACTGGTCTGAGGAGGGCAAATTGTTAATTTAATTCTGTTAAGAAAAAACAGCATTTGATTTTATTTTCTGGAGACTGACCAGGAGACTAGAACATGTGGATAATAAACGTTCCTGTCAACAGCCAAAACACTGCCACCAATGCTTAGTTACTACAGTGGTTAATTAAAACAGTTAAAAGTACATGTCAAGCTTGTCTGGACAGTTATCAGTGCTGCATCTGCATGAAACTGACAGAAAACTGTTGTAAAGATAAAGAGTCAAAATAATAAGTTGACGCAGGCTAACTAACTTGCTAGCCTTCAAGCAAAGTGACGTCTCTCACCTGCGTTCCCACAACAACTATTTGCGGCAGTTGGATTATATCTGCGCCGACAGTGTTAAATACGTCTTGCAGTTTGTTTATGACAGGTATAAGGGCCTCCATTAGCTCCGATTCTTAACCCGACCTGTCAAAAAGACAACTTTCTTAACGCTACCGAACACGGGTACAAAGTCATTCAATGTCCCGCAGCTAAAGCTACTGGCTCGTCTTTGGATCGGACAACTACGCACGCAGTGAGTTAGAGTTGCATTATGGGAGTTGGAGTTCACGAGAGTCTCACTCAACTGCTTCTTGGTCGGGGTTCGAATTTTGCCGAACTACATTTCCTAGAGGCGACATCGTGAGCTGTACTCCACCAATGATGATTATTTTCTCCCAACGCAACAGTAACTACGGTGAGCGCCAAAATATTTATATGAATATAGTCGCAAAATCAAAATCTTAGACTTGCTGCACGACTTCTCAGCCAAAAGTTATTTTTCGGAAACTTTCTTTTAGGATTCCGCCTATCGTGCAACTTTAGCATCACTCGGGTTGTGTTTCCAATTAAAGAAGATACCAAATACATTTGTTTTAAGTCAGTCTGTGCCTTAAAAAGTCATGCAAGCTGACTTTTCAGCAGCACACACAAAACAAAAGTTTTGTCTTGATATTTTATGATGTACTGACTACAGCAGAGTCTAAAATGCTGTTTATACAGGAGCGAACTAATGATGAATGCCAACAGTGTTAAACTGAAAGAGCACTGATGGTTGTAGTGTATAAGACACATTAAAAGCTTAAATCCGCCCGAGTCAGCTCAGTTTTAAGTCTTTCTAAAAGTTACTTTACACATACCCTAAAACAAAAACAGGTTTTTAACTTGGAAATAACCCGATAACCAGAGTGAAACAACACTGACATTTTTTTTCCTCTTTTAGCAATAAAAAAGTATTTTAATGTATGACAAGTCAAATCATCAGAAAGCAAATAGAAGCTACACAATATGTGATCAAACTGCAGTTCCACTAAACTAAAGGTTCGTATGTTGTGCTTTGGATATTATGATATTATAATATGGCAATTTACAGGGTTGATCTAGACCAGTGGATCTTAAACTGTATGGCATGGAGCCGCTGGAAGTAGGACACAGACAGTAAGGTGAAAAATATGTGAAACCAAATTGAATGAAGTGAAAATAAGAGTATGCTGATACTATTGTGCCTACTTATTTAAATAAAATTCAACTTTAATTAAAAATCACTGATAAATATTGGAGGGCATTCATTTTTTTTTTTTTTTTTTTTCATTTAAAGGATTTA
>VUQS01000704.1:0-15453 GCA_015108495.1 Heterochromis multidens | reverse complement strand
TTTCTTCACAACAGATTTAAAAACAACTACGATTTATTTGCAAAGCACATTGGACTTTAATCACTGCTAGAAGTTTCTGTTTGTCCAGCATTCTCTCAGTTCTCTGTGTTTTAATCTCCACCAGCTGGAGATACTTTATTTTCAGATTTAGTGAGAGTTGTTAAATGTGACAACATGCCTCCTAAATCAAATGGTGTTCTCACACATTTAAAACCTATTGGGGCCACATCTGTCACTTTTGTCCACGTAGCACCATTGTGACTCGTTAATCCTGTTGGGGATGCTTGATCATGAAAACAATAGCCCTCTAACCATGTTATTCCCATTCACTTCCTATGAATGGATCATCAAATGATATGGTTATAACAGATGATCCTCCAGTCAGTTATCTTCCAGTAAACCCAGTTTAGTACTGCATGTTGTGCCTTGCGTCGAGGATAGCACAACAACAAGCTGTACTTCACCTGTTGTGTTTGCTGTGTTACAGACTCAGGTGACCTCAATGCTTTCTCAAAGGATTATCTGAACGTCTTATACTTATTGTTTACTACAGTGTTTTTGTATACTTCATTTAACATTACATCTCAGTCACTTTCCTTTTTAATCTTTTGGGTGTTTTAACTCAGGTGCTGTCCTAGGGTTCATGCTAGGCGTGTTCCAAATCCCTCTGAAAGAGTGTGATGATCTTTACCGGAAGCTGGGTTCAGATATTTTCAAGCAGAATGTATTTGTTGGCACTGTGAAGATGGGCTGGAGCCACGCTTTCTACGACAGTGAAGCATGGGAGAACATCCTCAAGTGAGTTTTTTTTTTTTATTGACTGCTATTGTTCATGACCAGTGTCTAGATTAGCACAAAGACACAATGTCTTTCTCCTTTACTGCAGTGCCATGCAACAACAATGCATCTTGAACAGCCATGGAAGCAATTAAAATACAAAAATGACTTCAAACCAGCTGCTGGTTGGACAAATCAGAAAATTATATTACAGAATAAAGATTGCTGTATGATTAAACGTACAGCATTCCTAGAAAGGGTACATAGATTGTTGTATATGAAAGAAATTTGCCATTAGTCATTATTCTACCCACTAAACTAGAAAATAACATCACACTTGTGGACCTCCACAGAGAGAAAATGGGCTCTCACCTCATGGTGGAGACTTCAAGAAACCCTGACTGCCCCAAGGTGAGCTTTATGAGATGATCTGACTCATTATCCCCTCTTGTTCTGTTCTAGCAGTGATTAGTGTGTCTTTGACTCACCTTGTGTACTGGAATATTACTCAGAAACCTTCTTTCTCTATTTCTCTTGCATTTTTTTTTTCTGATTGACAGATAAAAACACACTCTAAAGTCATATAAGACAGTGAGCCTAAAGAAGTATATAGGCTTTCAGATGTCAGCAGTCTCCTCTGAGGCTCAGAGAGCAGAGATGACATAAAAATGATCTGTCAGAATGTCGACCTAGATATTATGTCTACATTTGTCATCTGTTTTTGTTCAACTGCAGCCTTATACTGATAAAGAAAGTCAGCCCGTATATTGATTCCCCTCACCCACAGGTGGCAGCTGTGAGCACCATTGTGAATCGGGGCACTCCTCTGAAGGCCTATGTTTTTAGGAACTACAACCTGCTACCTGGGGTACGCTCACACTATCTGGGGGGCTGCCAGCATCAGCTCTGGCAGGCCATCCGTGCCACATCAGCAGCCCCTGGGTATTTCCAGGAGTTCCCTTTGGGGAATGATCTCCACCAGGTCAGTCCCATTCACAGCTGTTACACTGTCTCTGTGGAGTATACGTACTGCTTATGCGCTGGTCTCATGCCTTGTGTAGCCAGTTTCATTGGGTTTTGTGTTGCAGTTGAGAGTTATCAGTTTAGATTTTTGTTGTTGTTGTTGTTGTTTTTAATTTTACATTTTTGTTTTTAATTTAGTTTTGTTTCGGTTCATTTCAGACTGAACATGTTTTTTCAGTTTAGTTCTCACTGTTCAAAAATGTTCCGTTCAGTTTTTACTAGTTTCAGTGTTAGTTTTAGTTTCATTTATCGGTAGCTTTTGTCAGAGATTTAAAAAGTTCAGAACAAATGTAGATGAGTGCAGTCATTTGTATGAAACCCTCCTAAGGCTAATTGTGTTTACAAAACTGACATATCACATATATCATGTATGTTTTTAATTTAGTTGGTTTTATATGTGCAGAAATATGATTTCAGGTAGTTTTTGTTTTTATTTCAGTTGACTGAAATGTTAAATCATATTTAGTTTTGTTTTAGTAAACTATGTGTTTAATTAAGCCACAGAGGAAGACACAGAATCAGCATGTAAGCTGTATCTCTACATTGCTTGATTGTGATCAGAATTACTCAGCTTATAGTCCCTAAATCACTTGCATATTTATAACTCTTTGTGGCCTACCGCCAAGCAAACGATAAGTTCATTGGCTCAACATGAATACAGCTTGTATAATTTGACAAATAATTCAGGGTTTATGGTCATTTTAGTGAAAAACAGACATTTTTCTAGTAAAGCTGTTCTAGTCCACATCCTATCATTATTTCTATTCAGTAACATTTTGACATTCAAAGTGTTACACACACTGCATGCACTCAGGGAGAAGTCATCATTGTCCCTCAATTTGTGCAGTGTGCCCTGTTGGAAGACCTTTCCTGGGCAACTAGAATTGCGCTGATATTTAGTGTTTAAGTAAAGGCGTGTTTCAACTGCAGTCCTCTGCTGCAGTATTAAAGGGTTTACTCTTGGTCTTCTAGATTAAAATGCCCTGTGCAGTCAGTGTTGATGCTGGAGAGTTTTAAGGATTTTGAGAATCCCAATGAGAAATTCTCTGCAGAGCAAGTGAGAGGGAGCAACTTCATTTCTTTTCTGTCAGTATTTATTTCCAGTCAGCTACATTTTGACAGAAGAATGAGGAGTAGAGTCATCGTGAGATGCACTTAAATCCATGTCCACTAAACAGGTATGCATTAGCCATCAGCAACATAACAAACCGCCAGTCCACTTTACCATTTTGCTGATCAATAAATCAGCAAAATTATTAGCCTCTGTAATGGAAAACAGAGGCTGTTAAGTAAATGGAATGGCAAATTGCACAGAAGAAATAACAAACTATATGTGGAAAGTCACACCAGAAACTGAGTAAACAACATATTTACTAAAAATAGTAGTTATACTATTTACTTTAAAAAGGCAAGAAACAGACAGAATAATGTGGCAAATTACATTCCACTCCTGTCTAAGTAATCAGTTAATGTATTCTGTGTTTAACTCGCTACCTCCAGCTGTGAAAATCTCCTTAAATTTACATTAAAAACACAGATGAACAGACTCTGATAAACTTAGCTTAGACTCATCACATGTGAATGAGCATGTGTTTACATCAAAGGCAATATCCCACATGGGCAAGCTCCAGCACTCCTAATTGGAAGCTGTGTTAGGTGTGTAGGTGAATGAAGTGCAAGGGAAGAGAATGAAAGAGACTGGTTGATGAAAACCCACCTGTAGTGGGAGATTCCCCCAGCATGCCGTCTAGCAGGTCTCCCTCTGATGCATAAATTATCCCAATCCAACGCTTCCCTCATCACACAAAACAGTGTGACTGCTACATCTGCTTCATTGGAGTGAAAATACAGACAATCTAATTATGGAACTGCTTTTCTAAAATCAGTTAGTTGGTGGCCAGCAGGAAGCCTCATACTGTGAGAAGATGAGACGCCATCAGTAGTTTAATGTATTTAACACATCTGACATGAAATCAGTTACAACTGCTTTATTTTTAAGGCATCTATCAAAAGAAACTTCCAGCTAAAGAACTGAATAAAATTATAAAAAGCTCTTGGTAGCAAGTGCTTTTTCCTCTACTAAGGTTAATTTTAATGCTAATAAATCTCTGAAGAATATTCTAAGGCCTTGACTGGCAGTTCATCTGCATATAGAGCTTTTGCACAGTTCTTCCAATTTTGGGACTCTTTTTACTTGTGTTTACTATCGTGAAGATAACTTACATTTGTGTTTCAAATGATCTGGACTTTTGAACACCAGGGTATCAGTCTACCAAACTTGTATATTTTAAAAGAATTATCAGTAGAAGGGCATCTTATTTGTGGTATCTTGTTGTTGCTCGAACAAAAGTCTTGATTTCAAGTTTTAATATCTATAGAGATGTAATAGGTTAAAATAACTTACCAAAATCAGGCAAATTTAATTTAATCCAAGTGTATCGAAGGATTCGTGGTATCTTTTTAGTAAATTCAGATTATGTTGCTATCACCATCATATGAAGTTGGACTTATGTCAGTTTTCTTTGTTAAAGCTAAGACTACTTTGCTCAAGCTAATTTAAACCTGAGTGATGATATTTCAGATATAATTTTAATGAGTTTCTAACTATGATTAGACAGTAAAATCCAAGAGCAGGATTTGTAAAGAGTTCCTGTTAATATACGGTTTCATGGAGCTATTAAGTACTCTAATTTCCATGTGGATGTTTGGCCATCTTCAAAATGCCACCCAGTCTGATGACTTATTTAGAGCCTTCTTGAAACCAGTTGTGAACATAACATGCTGTGTGTATGATGTCAGGATTCCCTAGAGAGAGAGTCATCTCACTCTTTTCTACAAACGCCCACAGACTTTCCCACTTAATTCAAGCCCTCAGACAATCAGCCTTTTGTGATAGCGAACGCAAGAGTTGCGACAGCATGTGCTAAAAGGCTGGACTTCTCAAGCAGCGTTTGAGGAAAGTTGATTGTTTGTTGATGATTCTGTGATTCTGCAGGCTGGAATGGAAACCTGGTGGAGAAGCACCTAGATTCTATAGATTCTTCTTAGTAACATTGGGGAAATTGTAACTTGGAGCAAGACCTTTGAAGCACAGAAGCCATGGCATTATCAAAGCTTCACACTCACTACCATAGCCGTGGAGAGCATCCCTTAGTGAGGGGGAACAAGGGAAAAAGAGCAAAAAAAATAGATGAGATGAAGGGAGGGAGGAGGCGCATGTTCCACATTAAAGCTCTCTCAGTTATCTCGACTCTAAAGAACACAGAAGTAAAAGACTTCAGACGTTTCACAGTGGATGCCAGGGCATGCCAGGAATGGTGAGGAGGACCCAGTTTTTTCCGCTTAGTTGCCATGGCGTCTCCTGAGGCGATGGGGAGGAATGGGAGCTTGTTTTGTGCCCACCCCTGCCAGCATTTGATGGGAGGCATTGGACTAGTGGACCACCACCCCCAGTGCGACCCCTTGAGAGCCCCAACATGGCACCATGCTCAGCCGAAAGACTTCACTCAGCCACAAATGAATAGGTCAGATCAGCACTCTCATACGTATTTGTCACTAATGAACGAGGGAATAGACATAAATTAGAATAGGAAGGCATTAAATGTGGCAGCTGTGACTATAAAAGACATGAAACAGGCAGAGGGTCTAACATAATTAAATGCCATTCCAAGGTGAAGATATCCTAACATTTAGATTTTTTTTTCTTTTCCTTTTACTCCTTATATAGGCCTCTGGAGATGAAGTTATTGGTCATAAATTATATACTTATATACGGCATTAACTCATATGAAGCAGAGAGGAGATGTTGTACATTCAGGGTGTGAATCTGAGCTTTTAACCACTTTCTCATCCCAGCTCACTCTTCCTGTGTTAAGCCCTGGGAACTTGGCCTGCGGACTGTTGGAGGATGGAGCTCACATTTTTGCCACGCTGTATACTGCTTCCTCTTCCGAGACTGACTCGGGATCTTTGTCCCTTGAGCATAAGCTCCCATTTTTAACAGGGGTGGATGGAGTGGCTCCAACAAAATTAGCTACTGACTAAAGTACTTGAATAAAGAGTAAAAAAAAACATTCTTTGTATTTGATCCAGATATTAGTGACGCTATCTCATAGAGATTCTCCTCACTTAAAAGTAAAGCTGTATACCTATGCTTACAGTTCACGTGTTTACCCCAATCAGCCTTTGCATCGCAAATATGATTAAAACAAGTCCTCTGTGGGACTAAGACATTTTATTCCATTGAAAGTTTGAAAAACATTTATATTTCTGGTAGCAGGATATTTCAGGTCTGTGTACCCTCAGTTGTGAAAGACGACTGGTTTGCTGTCCCCACTGACTGTTCCCTGTGTAATGGCACCTTGGCTACTGTAATAGAATACAACATGGGAATAAAACTGTAAATTGGTTAAATATCAGTTCATTATGGTAATAACAAAAAAAGAGTGTCGCCGTGTTAAAGTGTCCTTAAAGCTTAACAGCATTCCAGTAATAGTAAGATTAAAGAAGTGATCAGGTTAGTTTTCACTATTTCTGAAATCAGGCCCCTAACACAGACTAATGGGAGCCACACAGTTTACTTGAATAAAGTATGGCAAGTCATAAACGAGGACAAGCACTCATGATTTCTGTGATAAAGTGTGATGTGATGCGCAATTATAGCTGGTTAATTCTGATTTGGGAGGCAGGCATGTGTTAAAATGTTTCCTAGACAAATAAGAATGTACGTCTGACATTTTTGATTGGAGATATTATTTTCTACTATCTCTAGTCTCGTTTAGGCTCATTGGGAGATAATAAGGTGATATTTCATTGTGAATCTTATTAAACTCTTAAAACAGCAGATTTGCTTCTTCAGTTCTCTAATGTACTGACTTCAGACCAGCATTCATTCATTTTCTTGCTGCACTGCAATGCTCTGTTAATCAGACCTGCCAGTTAGATAAATTCAAAATTGCTAATACATATAATTCAATGCAATATAATGCAATATTATTAATAATTTACAGTCTTGAGGGACATAGCAGTGGTCAGTAACAGAGCGCCAGCAGATCTTGAATCAGCACACTGTGCATGATTGCAACAGATAAATAGTAAAATGTAATAGAGTTGTAGTAGTGATTATTCTGTAGAAAAAAAGTAAGAATTAAACCTATGCTTTATTAAAACGCCTCTAACAAGTGCATTTACTTGAAAGTTACTTAAGTACAGGTACCTCAGTAAATGTAACTTGTTAGCACCCATCTCTGATTGTTACATTGCCTCTGTTTACTCAACTGACTACTTTTTTTTTTAATACATGTTGTCTCACATGCACAAACACTTGATTGCGCTGGCACACTTGTTTGAGGATTAGGCTGGTCCACTTATTATGTTGACTGACTGCTGTGTAAAAGCTTTAGCAAATCTTCCTCGTCTCTGACCCCCTTGCCTTTTCACACTTGCGCATCACATTTAGATGACTACTTACTGCAGTGCCTCCAGATGAGATTCCTTGACATTAATCACAGCTTTAAACCTCACAATGCAATATATTGTCATGAAGGTGTATCTTCAATCATCCCCTTAGCAGAACAGCAGGGGAATTTGGTTTAAATTGTCCAGGGGATGAGTTTTGAAATTATGCTTTTTAATATGAAGTTGTCAAATATGTACATAACGCCTAGAGTGACTTTAGGCTGAGTAAATATGGATGAGGGTTTCTGCAGCCATTTATATCACTTCATGAATTGTCAGTTTAATCTCAGTGGCTATGGTTGGCAGGGATGATTCATTGTTTCAATATTGGGTGTTCATGTGTGGTCATTTATTCACAGAATGTGTGGGAAAAGGTAACTGTCCACAGTATATCTCAATTGTTTTGGCTGCCTGGGGCAAAGCTGGCACTCTTACAGATGAGCCCTTCTTTTGTTTATAGCCTGGGAAGATGATTTGAACGTCAGTGTGACCTGAGGGGCCCATAAAGCTATAAGGCCAAGTGGAGAACTAGTCAACGTAATCACTTAATATGCCATGAAGGCCTTTGACTTGACCTGGCCACCATTTAGGACTGGTGCTCACACCATTTCAGTTTCATCCTTGCAAATCACAATGGTGCCTTTTATGTGGATTGAAAACCATTTGGGCAATTCATTTTACTCAGTGAACAGATTTATTTTTCTGATTGCATACACAGTGACTGGGATGGCTTCATTTTGTGTGCAAACGGTATGAATTGATTTTGAAGATTCATAGTTTGTTTTGTTTTTTTTTTATAGCAGCCTAATTATCTACTTATCACGTAAACAACCATCTCTGGAAAACAGTCTGGGATTGTGACAGACATAATCGGATGTCCATGACTTATGTAATTCTTCCCTAATTAATCATTTGAGAGAAGGGAGCCTCATTGGCAGAACGTCATAACAAATCACTACAGAGCTTAGTGCTCCTCAGTCCATCCCTGTCAGAGGAGCCAAAGAAGAAAGTGTAATGACTAAAGCTTCTCCCTGGAGCTGAGATTTGAATGCTACACCAGCCTCTATTTCAAAGGTTCACCTCATTTAGATTTAAGCTGACGCTCTCTTCTTTTCTGTGTTGTGGTCGTTCATAATAAACCCTAGCACAAATGAGTATTGAAGGTTTACCCACGGGTTAGAGAGGGAGAGGGTAGCAGAAGCACACAGGCTGAATGAATAGGATGAAGTTTGCTGTCCCAGCTAATGGGAGCTGACATACATTGGGGCGTGAAATGACTTTTAGTGATCTCACGATAGCACCTCCTTGCTATTCAAATCAGCTCTCCCCCTCTAATGCAGCTTAAACTGACACAATGAAGATAAGCTCCCAAAAGTTAATGACAGTGGCGAAATTTTGTGGCAGCTCTGTAAATAAATCATGCAAGTCTCAATATTGTTCATTTATCATGGCGTGTATCCTCAGAAGTTTTATTTCAGAATATAGCGTAAAAACATCTTTTTAAAGCCATTTGGTGAAAAATGCTCCCTTAGGTGTAGGAAGGCCCAATTAGTTGAAAACTTGCTATATTTGCATATATAGAAATGCTCATTTGTGAATTAGCCATTAGACCCTGAAGGACAAAGGCAAGGCTAAACAAGCTTAACTATCAGATATTATCGGAAGAAAGACTCAAACACTGTCACAGGAAATCATTAAGCCTTTCTGGAAGCCAGAATTCAAAGTTGGCATTCCTCGTTATCTGATGGAAATTTTAACCTCAGAGGGGTTAAATCTCGGTCAGATGATCACTACTGACAGGGGTGTACTCTCTGAGGATATTTGTCTGTTGACACATGGCATTTCTCTTTACAGTGAGATTGAGTCATTTCAAGTATAAGCAGCATTACAGCTCTAAATCCTCGTAAATGGAAGTGACCTTTGCCTCGCATCATGCTGCATGTTTGACAGACAGCTTGAGTGGGGCCATTTTGTATGCAACCTCATTTGCAGTTTGTCCCAAGTGGATCATAGTTTCAGTTTAATTCCTCATCCAGATATGCTCTGCCCTCAAGAATCTGCGTGTGAAAATGTAGCTCTGCCCTAAGTATGGATGTCTCAGTAAAAGAGTAGAGCCTGAGTATTGGCATTTGTAAATCCCAATAAATGAAAATTAAAAAGGCAAAGAAGAGATCCTTCACCCTTCAACCATATTATGAGTGTAGATGTTGCATAGTTTGTCCACCAGAGGGTTCCCCACGACATTATTGTTGGCTACATGTGTTTGGAAGGCCACAAACACAACAATCTGATCCAAGCAGAGTTGGGCAGCACGTGAACAAGTAATAAATAAGTACTTGTAACATTTGTTCGGGAAATCTGTTTGTGTTTTGTCCGTTATATTAGAATATCGGATTTTTAAATCACCAAATATTGGTATCTGTCTGAAAAAAATACTGTATGGGTTGGACTCTAGTAAAATGAGAGTATGCACAGTACTCGCTCTTGCTTTCCAGTAGAACGAAAAGTGCTCCAAATCCTAAGTAGTGCTACTTTTGTTTTGTAGCCTGACTTTTAAAAATTTTATGGCACACTATCAACAAAACAACTACAATTTGTTTCTGCCATTGCCACACACTGCTGTTGCATTAAAATAATCTAACAACCAACCCTCACTGTAGCTAGCTCTTATCTTCTGGCTGTAGCTTTTGCCGTTTAATTGACTGAGTTCCTGACATTGACTGCCTGACAAGAGGTAGAGTGTATAAAAGAACAATATGCTCTCTAGGCAGATCTGATTCTTCTTCTGGTGTTAGACAGATGGATTGAGTGAAACGCCTTGAGATACAAAGTGATATTACATTAGGATACAGCCCGATATAGATATTTCCGCAACACAATACATGGCTGACTTTAATATAAAGTCATATCTATACTATACAATTAATCTTCTAAACATCTTACGATTTTTTTAAAAAAATGAATACGGCACAGAAAGAAAGCCTAGCAGTCTTTCAACGGTGCAGTAGGTCTTTTTCACTTTCAAATACCATATTTTTCATAAAGGCTTTGGCCATTTTCACCCGCTCTGGGCTTCTCTAGCAGGTGCACTGAAATGTAGACAAGCTAAAGCATTAAGTTCCTCACTCAAACAACCATTGCACAGTCTGCTTCTAAAGTTATATGCCTTGGCACTGTGTGTAAGCATGACCACTGTGCCTGTGAAACTTGCCCCCAGCTATTAAGCACAAAGAACCCATAACTGGACCCGGACTGTTGCCATAATTGCCACAGAGTTCAGAAAATGGAGCCTCTCACAGTGGGGTGAGTGATAAGAAAACTGCTTAGTTGTTTTGTTACCAGCTGGGTTCGTCTGGTGCCCACTGCAGCAAGTTCCTCTAAGTCTCTATTACGGGCATATCCAATCCAGGCATTTTCCTCCTTTTTTCTCTTATTCATTTCTTGGTCTGCCAGACAACCTACTGGTGCATAATGATGTGCTTTGAACAAACGGCTACCTCAGCAGTTCTTCTATGCTTTGTGACAGAGTGAAGCCTTCTTTGTGTGACTTCCATCTCAGTCAGTTAAATGGGTGCTCTCTGAGGCTCTGGCGCTAACAAGAAATGATCTCAGTAACTAACTTTAAGGTTAATTTAGTAATGATTCATATAGTACATTATCATAGCAGATTACTTCATTGAACTCCTCTGTGATACAGTGTGACTCAGAGGCACCATTGAAATGTGTCTTTGTAATTTTTCACATTAATTATTTTTTAACCACTGCAGTAGTTTAATGCATGGCAGTATCTATCTATATTTATGCCTATCACTCTACCCATAAAATCCATAGAGAACTACTGAATAGGTTATACTGTGATTTTTGTACAGACATTAATGGCCTTTGGACTCCTAATCACTCCTTGACTTTTACCTTCATACTATGCTGAAAATAAGATGTGAAATGTTAAATGGAATATCTTAACAATTATAAAAAGTAGTTCCAGAGTCTGACTTTGATGATGCCTGGACTTTTTATATTGCACCAAAGCAAGCCAGTGCTTTCACTGCCGGTGCCTACTCACTTTTCATATGGTCCCATCATGAGGTCTGAATTTTTTCATGTGTCACATTTTGTCAGTTATTTGATTAGTCATAGGTATATAAAATATCCGAGGTGATGTCTTCAGAAGTCTTGTGTTGTCTAAATAGCTGTTCAAAACCTCAAGAAGTTTAGTTTACTATCGCAGAAAAGTAAGGAAAAAGAAGCTAGTACATGAAAATTTTTGTGTTCTTTCTTAAAGGATATCAAATCAAATACCTTATGAAATTACAGTCTGTTTTCTCTTGATCTACTTATTGATGTGGTGCTAGTCCACTGCTTTGATTTATGACCAAATTCCTGCAAAACAAAGTAAATTTCTATCAGTCAGCTATAAAAACACTGTTTTTTGTGTAAGCTAGTGAACACTGGGGTGGAATACAATATCGACAATATAGCTTGTCATTTCCTTTTGCAATAGGTTCAATGCACTAGTGCCAAATGAAGATATTTTATTGAATCATGTAGGCACTCTAATGGAATTCCTTCCCCAGATTGATTTACCAGAGTCAGTACTTCATGCCTACTCATGGTGTTGCTTGAATGAAGATAAAGTGAACCAAAGTCTGGTGAAAAAGAAGAAACTCACTGAGGAAAACGGCATTAATTAAGTGAACAGACATGTTGAATAATAGTAGTAATACACATGCACACTGGCACCACAATATAGTTAATAAACACATAATTCCTGCTTTTTGATATTACACTGTAGGGAATTTTTTTTTCTTATTCTTTTCTTGATATCAATAGCATCATTAAGGTTTTGTAATATATAAATTATTGTAATAATTATGAGAGAATGATAATTATCTAAGTGAGATAGATTAGATTAGCAATAAAGGCTAATCTAATCTATCTCACTTACTGTGATAGTAATGTGAGTTAAGCAAGTGTTAGTTTCCATGTCTGTGAGTATGCAGGGGTCCAATTGGACTGAAGTGATGTTAATTTTACCATCAGATGGTGAGGACACTACACTACAATGAAACAACTATGTATGTGTCCTTCAGACAGAATGCAAGCAGACTTGAAATTATTTTAATAGGAATGTCTGTGATGTCTGCAGCTCTCTGTGTCCGTGCCCGCAGTCCCCACCTTACTCTGTGATTCTACCTTCCAATGAAGATGGTCTAACTTTTTTTCTGCAACAATAAAGCCAGAGGTTATTTCTCTAGTTGATTCATTATCACAACACCAACTGCAGCCTGTAACTCGTGATATCTGTGGTCAATGAATGCCATTATGATTAATACACAGGCTACTGGCTGTTTGTCCAACAGATCAATCATAACCTTTGTTTCTCCTTAGAAATCATTAAAATGTCTCACTGGTTGTTTTTTACTTATATTTTTATTTATTTTTTTGTCTTTCTATTTTGATGTGCCTTGTTTTTGTTTTATTGAAATAAATTATAGAATGAACTGATGATACAAAGACTTTAAACATCTTACTTGCTTAATCTAAAACTCTGTCAGCACAGTTTTTATGAGTGTTAGCATGCTGACATGGCAGTTGACTGAAGGAACTCTGGGTCTAAGTCAATCATAACAGAGCTGCAAGTGTGTCTGTAGACTCTTACGTTTTACTGTTATATGATGCCAAATCAATTCTCTTTAGCACTCAAGTTTTCATAGAGAACTTCTACATTAAGTTTTTCAGCTGTAATGGGAGCTGTGCCTCCAGTCCAACTACAATAGTCAGAGCCTTTTGCGATTTGATTTTGGATTGATGGTACAGATTTCCATATCACACCCACAAATTTATACAAACAAGGTGTTTCCTCCCCAGTGCTCAATGTGTTTGTGAATATATGTGCCACACGCTATCAGAAATGTACACATTATTGTATGCATTGAGCATGTGCTCTCGATCAAACATGCGTGTACACACAGCCATATGAACAAGCACCGGTCACTCTAGTGTGTCCCTAGACATTTGAGGCCCTGCAGCTCCCACCCCCCAGCTTGGCTTCTTTAATGAGAACTGGCCCCTGTGTGTTTGATCCTGGTGCCAACCCTGCGGCCCCTCAGCCTCATGCCTATTCAACAACCCCACAGCCTCTCCAGTTACTCCCCCCACTGCCTTGGGTACATTATGGATCCAAAGCAAAAGCACTTCTGGGCGATTGTTCGATATCAAAGCAAGTCTGACTAAAACTGTGAGGGAAAGGGAAATGTGGGACTCTTTGTTTAATAGACTTACAAGTACCACAGAAGCTGCTCATTGATTTTTTTTTTTTTTTCTTTTCTTTTTATCAGATGTTCTGCTAAAATTTCATCTATTGACTGTTAAAATCCATGAAAGGTTTCAAACCCCAATTATTTGGTTTCACTGACTTTGGTCTTGGCATAAATCACCATACACAGCCTGTAAACGGGTTTTCTAACAGCACTTTGTTTTTCCACAGGATGGAGGTCTGCTGATTAACAACCCCACAGCACTTGCTATACATGAGTGTCAGTGTTTGTGGCCTAACACGCCTTTGGAGTGTGTGGTCTCGCTCGGTACGGGTCGCTTTGAAACTCCTGGCAAAAGCAGCACTGCATATACAAGCCTCAAAACAAAACTCACCAATGTCATCAGCAGTGCCACAGACACTGAGGGTAAGGGTGCAATGCAAAATGTTGAAGATGCCTTGTGTTTTTGGAAATGATTTGTTTTTAATTCTAAAGCACAGCTGTATGAACCAAGAAGTGATGAAAAGCTGAAACTTGCCATGACAGGATTAAGTCAGACAGTATAAAGATGGATGTAATACAAAAAACTACTATGCAGCTGAACTGCCTTTGTTTACATTGTTGTTTTAGGTATGTTTGTAGTATTTTCTCTACACAAGAAGATTGAATTAATGCACATTAATAATGCTAATTTGCAAAGACTCCTTGTTTCTGTTTCTGTTTCTTTTCTAAGGGAAAGAATGGGATTTTTGATGTTATCATTTTAGAAAATACTGCACCGCAAGTTGACTTTGTTCTAGATAAATCCCACTGTGGCCCTTTGTAGTGGCAACCTCTTTGTCTCCTTATCACCTCTAGACATGGGCACTTCTGCTGTGCCTAAATTTGGCTCATTCCCCTCCCTGTTGCTGCTGTGGTGCAGTGTGTGACCTAGATGCTTCTCTGCACTTGTTCGTCCTGTATTTTGGGATTAATCCCTTTCCAGCTCTCCAATGGGCTTTGTTATTTAGAAACAGCAGATTAGAAAGAGTGTTTATAACAGATTTTCTCTTTTTCAAAAGCTTAGTGTTCACAAGCCTCCTAGTTTGTCTTTGGTGTACCAAGCTTAGCTGTGTTTGTTGTTGTGGACAGATAAGGCTGATCAAATAGGGGTTTCAGAGACAAAGATGGAGAATATTACTCTTTAAATATCTTCAGATCTATTTTGGATAAATGACCTTGGGCCATTTCTTTCTTGAAACAGATGTGCCTTTTATAAAGACCTTGTACATGCAATATACAGATGAGGACAAAATTATTAGCCCCCAATGAAATTTAAAGCTTTCGTCAAAAATTTCCCAAGTGCTTTTTTAATAGAGCACTTCAGCATAGTATTTCTAAACATACTAGTTTTCTGTAGAAAGCATAAATTATTTGTATCTGCACACAATAACAGAATAATTTCCAGGGTCGATATTATTAGCCACCTGAAAAACTGACCTTTTTATTGAGCTATAGCACAAACCACTGCTGTGTAATTAAAACTGAAGGTTATCTTCCAGTTTACACACAGTATAAAAACTTGAGCCAGGGTTTAAGTTCTCACCAAGAAAGCATCTTGCCAAAAACCAAAGAAATCAGTTTTGACTAGAGAAAATTAATTGTTGATGCGCACAAAGCAGGAGATGGAAATGCAAAGTTATCACAGCGTTTCCAAGTGTCAAGAACTGGAGTGAGTAGTATCATCAAGAAATTCAAAAGACCCACACAGTGCAGAACAAGCCTGGCAGAGGTAGGAAGTGAAAGATTTTAAAGACTAAGGAAAGAAAACTAGTGAGAGACGTGTCTGAAGACCCCAGAACAACTGCCAAGACACTAGTGAATGACTTAGCCAAGTCGGGAATTGTAGTCTCAAAGAAGACGATCACTAGAACCCTGCACAGGAATGGACTGTGAGGTT
>VUQS01000701.1:12174-24822 GCA_015108495.1 Heterochromis multidens | reverse complement strand
TAACTTTTTTGTCTTGGGTAATCCCAAGATTTATGTTTATATTTGTTTGCAGAAATAGAACCTGATAAAAGAAAAGTTTAGATCGTGTTCCTGTCTAACTGATGATGGCCAGTTATGCTCCAGCTCTATACAATGTTTGGAAACAGCAGCCTGACGGTTGTGATTTCAGAGTCATCCTGTTCACTTTCATTTAGTAATATTTATAGTAGATGACTAATGAAAATTTGTATATGACTACCAGTTCTTAGTAACAGTTGACAAAAGCTGCTGGGAAACCTGACTAAAATTTTTAATAAATGCTGCCACAAAAAAAAAATGCAAATGCTTTCTTTGTTGTTCTGTTTTGTGCATCTTATGGTAATAACCTGAGATGTATAGGCATGCTCCATTTTTTTTAAATTAAACATTTGGTTGCAATTTTTAAAATTTAAAATTTGGTTTCACAGGATGTTCAGTCTGAGATTTATGAATTACATGATGAAAGTGACACTGCAAACCATCCAGACTAATCTCTGGGCTTCATCTTTGTAACTTAAAGCTTTATATTTTGGTCTCACGCCAACACGCTCACCTGACATGACTCCGTGAGCGGTCCAGCAGCAGCAGTAGCAGCTGCCCCTGGAATGTGTATTCACTGTGGTGGTTCAAACATTTCCATCCAATTTTATCAGTTTGTGTAAACTCAAAAAGTTACATTTTGAAAATATATTATTTTAGGAATATTTTTTTCAGCTGCACTCAGGCAGCATGTAGAGCATAAATCCACACAGAAAGGGAAGATTTTATTCTGAAAATACTGTAGGTCAACTTATTATTATTTTACTATTATCTGAAAATGAACAATTATATTCATTTTTTTAATGATTGGGCTACATTTGTTTAAAGTATTGATGATTACAAAATCAAAAGATTGCATCCAATCAAAACTTTTTACATGCTCTAAAATTTTTTCTGCTGAAATCTTCAAATGATGTTTGCATGTAGCACAATTTTGAAATAAGCCAAGACGGGGTTACATTTTCCCCCAAACAAAACTTTGTTCTTCTGAAACTCCATTTGATGTTTTATTCCTTTATGACACAGTTACATCTCTTAGCACTGTAGGTGGGGAGATAACAGAGGGACAGAGAGTGAAACCTTTTGCTTGAAACAGTGCAGACAGTCTGCTCTCACCACTCTCTTCTACTGAAGCAAAATGAACCTTTTCCTCCCTTCTTTGGGGAACTTCCCAGCCCCCAAACCCCACTTTGGGAACCCCGGAACCAGACCCTCCTGTCTGATGCCCGTCTTTCTCCCTCTTTAACCCTCTCAAGTGGGTGGTCCAGGGAGCTTTTTAGGGGCGGGGTCCGCTGTTTCAACCCTCCTACCCTCGTTCTTTCTTGAAACATGCTTTAATAGAGAAAGTATGCAATGCATACAGCTCTGCTACAACCCCCCACTATACTGCATCTGGGGTATTCGTGACTGGACGTCTGGGGGGATCACACACATTTCCGATTAGGAGGAGGGAGGGAGAGAGAGAGCAAGAGAGAGAGAGAGAGAGAGAGAGAGAGATTACCCTTTCATTCCAGCCAATGAGACGGTCGATACACTAAGATTTTCATAGTTGTGCAGGAGCACAAAGTGAAGTGAGTGTGTGTGAACTTCCAGGTAAAACTGCAAACCAACTTAAGGTAAGTCGAACCGCCTCTGCGCTCTCTGTTATTTGGCGCTGCCTGCATGGGCAGGATTGCTCAGCCAGAACATGGAGCCTATAGAGTAAATGTATGTTCAGGCTGCTTTTGAAAGCAGAGCTTTTGCACCTGTGTTGCTTTGCCTTTGTCCTTGGCAAAGTTTTTTTTTTTTTTTTTTCCTTCCTCCAGCTCTTTCTAGCACACGGTTCATCCACTTTGGCGAACCTGTTATCGGTCCAAAACCCAACACATTAGAGATCGATTGCGCAAGTGATGGAAGCAGGGGGATGTTGTTTGGTCAGCGTCGACTTTACGCTTTAAAACACTGGTGGCCTCGACTGTTGTTTTGGGGTTTACATGTGCCAGTTGCCCAACTCAAGTCGACGCTTTGAGCTCACTGGTTCGCTTCAGGAGCGCCTCGCGCACCTTCGTAAACGCTGTAAAAGAATGTGTTTTTATGGTTGCAATTGCCGCCCATATGCAAAAAGTACATTCAGTCCCGTACTTGACTGCCAAACACAGACTAGTTGAGCGGACGGTCTGCTGCTGCACGGAGAAGTGCACGGCGCTTGTTGTGTTGTTCCGAAATGAGTTTATAAGCGACGAAACGACGTCGTGCGTCTCGTTTGGCTTTAAATCGTTTCAAGCGAGGACGTATTTCTCAAATTACTCCGACTTCCTGCTTCGGTGCGGCCGTTTTGATAGGCTGTGTTGGCAATTACTGTTTGGCACATTCCTTGCAGAGCTACCCGTTGTGGTAAACGACCACCTTGGGACATTACCAAAAGTCAATTTAAAGTAGTTATTTATTGTTTATTTCACCAATACAAATAAATCCATGAAGTTTATAAATGGTTAACCAGTGATATAACTCAAATATACAATGTTTACAGTAGCAGTGCTATTAATCAGGCCTGTGATAGGCAGCAGCTAGAGCTGAAACAAGTTAGTCGACAAAAGAATTGGCTAGTTGATTCACAGAAAAGTTAATTGGCAGCTATTGTGAAAATCGGTTGGTTATGCAAGTAGTTTTTCATGCAAAAATGCAAATGTTATCGCCAGCTGAATGCTGGGCAGACGTCCTCCAGGGCTCTAGGAGCTGTGAAGGCCATTTCTCGCCATTTGCTAACATTTTATTGAGGAGACAGTTGATCAGCTGTAACTCTCTAATGAACAGATTTGCTTTGTAAAGCCACTATTTTCTTTTGCCTATAAAATGTCCAAAGTGACCAAAAGTCACAAAGCCAAACATAGCTTACTATTACATAAGACTATATGCAATTAAATGATTATTACATTATCAAAATAGTTGCAGCTTTATGTCTTAGTTTTCCACTACGCACTGCAAAACCAAATTTACTAGTAGTTTGTGTTCCTTCCATTAAGATTTTGCATGTAGCGCCTTTCATTTCTTGCAAACCATTGTCTCAGTTGCACAAGTTTTACAGTAAAAATGTTGCAGCATCACCAGGGTACAACATGCACAGCTCCATTGAGAAACGCCTCACAGAGGGCAGATGGAAGTGTGGAGTATAGTACAGTAGATGCAGATTTTAGATGGTAGATTGACTTGTGAATATCTGTGCTACTTTTAGTCTCTGCACACCACTCTCATGTTTCCTTGCTTTTGCCAGACTCCTGTCTGTGTTCCGATGAACCTGGTGCCAAGGCTTATGTATAAGCAGTTCCCACGCTTGCTCTTGGAAAAGAGTTCTGTGTGATTCTGAATTATCCTGTTAATGATGCCATTAAGCACTGATTGGAACTCATTGTGGTAATTGTGCACAAAGAAAATTATTTGAAGTGGTATAATAGAGCTGATTATCCTAAATTTGTCAGAGATGATTGCTGCACTGCATTCAAAACTAGTCATTTTTTCCACGTTCCTTTGCTCGCATCTCCAGCTCCTGATACTCAACTCTTCTCCTCTTTAAGCCCTCGAGGCCGCTGCTCCAGGCTTTGATGCCCACACAGTTTGAAGCAGGTGGACAGACGCAGGCATGAGTAACAGTGGGACCAAAGAGCCATCTCCTCAGCCAAGCACTGCCCAGTCACCTCCTGAGCCCCAGCGTAGGGGCAGGGGTCGACCAAGGAAACAGCAGCAGGTAGGACTCCATTCTTTAAAAGATGAATGTGATGAGCTCTGTCTTACTGAGCTGATGGTGGGTTTACATATACTAGTTCCACATCTAATGTTTCTCCACAGGAGCCCGTTGGACCACCAACTCCAAAGCGGCCAAGAGGACGACCAAAAGGCAGCAAGAACAAAGGCCCCAGAACTGCACTGAAGGTCCAAACTGATTAGAGCATAATTCAATCATATGCAATTCGTTTCAAAAAACCAAACATTTAAAAAAATGAGATTGGCATAATAAGGAATCTGTAATAGATGCATATGCATTGTTGACTTGTTTTGTGACAGTTTTGTGACAGTGTCTGCATGTCTTTGAAATACTTTAGGCTTTATGATCTTAGTGGGCTTAGCTTTACAGTGCACCTGCATTAGTGAGTTTTTTTTCTATGTAATACAATGTGCAATGCAAATATTTATGTGTTCTGTGGGACACTACAAAGCAGCCATCATAAGGCCAAATTCGAGGTTACAAAACAAAGACAGAAAGAATGACAAGCTCCTGTTAAATCAATGCAGTATTTATGTCTCATGCATTATTCTGACAAAAAAATATTGTCTTGTCAGGAAAAACCATTACATGACATAAGTGGTGGGAAGAATCAAACTGCATGGACTGAAAATGAACTACTTAAAAACCATCATACACCTCATACATGTATTAATATAACATTTCCTTTTGTGCTTTAAAGTCTTACTTTGCTATAAAGATAAGTAATTTTCTGGCGATAGACTCGTGAATTATTTGATTTGTCTTTTCATATAATGGGATTCATCGTTTTCAGCATCTGCTGCTTGTAAAGTTAGAGATTAATTTGTTTGCATACAAAAAAATAAGATTCACTGCAGAAAAAAAAGAAAGAAAAGTTGCTGTAGAAGCTGTGCATCTGTAGCATCTTATTGATCCACAGCTAGTAGTGGATCCACTAGTCAGCTAGCCATACACATGCTGAAAAATATCACTCGCCATTTTTTGTTTTGTTGGGAGGCATAAGAGAGACTCACAAGAATTTTTTTATTCTTCATCACTAGCTCTGAGGAAAGTGTTATTGTCAGGCAACTGAGCTTGTTAAACTTGTTACAACATGGCAGAGAGAGGTATTTCATGTATGAGCCTGCAATTACACATGCCAATCACACAAATCCATCCTTTGTGTTTTCAAACTGAACATTTCTCAGAAGAGATGGATTTAAAAGCAAAGAAGTCGGTGAATATGTGCACTTAAAATGTTCCTCTTTGATTGGTTAAAATTATTTTACTGGGTAGGTGATGGACCGGGTAAGTTTTGCGTAGGCTAATGCATGTGCAAAATGTAATTCAACATATTGTTCATCTCTGCAGGCACTACATGTAAACATCTCCTGCCCTGTTTTTCACTGAAGTCTGAACTTTTGTTTCAACTGTTGACATTGCCAACAGAAGTTGTACAATTCCATTAAAGTATCCACCAAAATGTTTTTTAATTAATTAAGTGGTGCAGCTCCCGAGAGAGGTGTTCCCCATTGACCTGCAGAAAAATGTATCTAGCAAATAATTATGGCTGCTGGCAAGATTGAAAAACTACAATACTCTAAAGAAAACTGCGTGATTTGTATTTTCAACCGTTTTTCTCTTCTTCCTCAGAAAGTAGAGCCCATTGGAGAGAAACGACCACGTGGGCGACCAAGGAAATGGGTATGGAGCAATCACTGACACTCATGGAGTTAATTGTAAATGTATGTCCAAAGCCTCCAATGTGTCTGTGTATGCTGGAGCTAAGCAGTCCTTGAGGGCCCATTTTCCTTCATGTTTAATTAATTCTGCTGCCTCTCTTTTCACAGCCCCAGAAAGTAGTTCTAGAAGTAACTGAAGAACAGCAGGTGAGGAAAACGAAATCTTTAAAAGGCAGTAGGGTGGTCCGGTTTTTGTTTTACTGTAGCACTTTGAGAAGCAGGTTCCCACAACTGAAACGCTGTTGTTGTTGTGAAAGGGCAGTGGCTTGAATAATGGAATTAGGGCCTGTGTTTAAGATAAGCTTGAGACAACTTCATGAAATAAAGTAAACCACTTAACATTCACAGCCATGTTCCCCGCTGTATCAAATTTATGGCTTAGTGTTTAACAAACTTAGCAGTTTGTTTGCGGCAGAATCCTTAAAAACATTTACAATCATCAAATCAAGTCTCTTACAGTGTATATTATTATTATATTATATTATATATATTATATTATGTTATATTATAGTCTGAAAGTGATTTACACAGAGTTTTTGACTGTGGTGGAATGCAAGCCCTGCTTCAGTTGGACAGAAATCTCATTTTGTGTCACACGTTTACCTTTTGACTAATCTCAGTTACATTTATGCTGTGAGACCTGCGGTGCTGATTTGCATAGATTATCTTATTTATTAATATCAAAAGTTCATCATCAAACAAAAACTACATTCAAAAGCCCCTTGTACTCTTTAGTGAAGCTGCAACTAACATTACATGCTGTAAACTGATCTGCAAACTCTAAAGGGTGAGTAAAGAAAAAAACATGAACAGTTGCACAAGCAGCGTATATGCTGTACATTTTCATAACCAGTCCACTGATGGGTATTAAGGGTTCAAGCAATCATTAAGATTGCATAAATTAAAGCAACTACCTAAAACAAAAAGCAAAGCAAAGTGCAACATGAAGTTTTAAAATCTTGAATCTGCTTGAAACTAGCAGGTAGGGGTTTCCAGAAAGTTGCACCAACTAGTGATGACTGTTTATATATTATATATATATATATATATATATATATATATATATATATATATTGCACAACATTTTATGTACACCCTTTAGTATATTTAATATAGTATGCTCAATAACTTACAGACTGAAGCCCCTAAAAAGACATGGTGTTGACATATCCTCTATTAAGCTGCAGTATCTTTTTTTTTCAGCTGCTTTTAGTCATGGTAGGATTTACTGATAGCGATAAAAGTGAGACAGAGAGAGAGAGGGAGACATAATGGAAACACATCCACTAATCCACCAGGATCCTCAGGTTATATAAAATTAGGCTTAGTGATGTGCAACCTGTAAACTTTCAACTTATCATATCACAGAATCCCATTCTTACATGATGGCTTTGTAATTTTAACACTAAAGTGCTGTACGTATACACTCAGTTGCCATTTTGTTGGCTACACTTAATGCATTAAATATCCCCTTCATGAAGATGATAACGTTCATGGTCCATATTCTTGAAAGTGTCAATTTAACTGCCTGATAAATTTGGAGGATGATGCACTGTTGAGCTGTTGCAGTATTGTAGAGAGGCCTTAGTAAGTCTAACATGAGTGACAGAACAGAAATACCTCTTAGTACCAAAATAAAGCATTTCCTTATATTTCTCTTTGTGTCTTAATGGAAAAACCTACTAAACAGTTCTTCCTTTTGAAAAATGTCCCCAAAACCCTCAAATCTAACAGGGAAAGACTTTTAAGAAGTGAAGAACTACCTTCTTACTCATGTACTGAAGCACATTGTCTTTAATGAATCCTTTTCACTTGCCTGTACATTGCGTATTTGCTCTTTTTAAATATATGGATTTTACTTTGCGCAATACCATGTTTCATTTCAGTATTCCTAGTGCTTGTGCATGTTACAAACTTTTCAGGCCTTGGCACATTTTTAGTATAATCCAACTATAAAACTACTTAAAAGCTCATTACCTTAGCACATTTAATAGCAAAGCCATGAATGCACATGCTTCTTGTGCTTCATGTACACTGACTTCATGAGGATATGCCAAATTCTTGAAAATTCACAGATGGCGTTGCTAAATTCCCCAGATAAACCTCCAGAATTATCGTCTCGTGACACCAAGTGCTTCTCTGTAACTTTAGTTTTTTAACCATCGTTTTTTTTTCTTTTTTCTTTTAATTTCAAATGAAAGCATTGCACAACAGTTCTCACCGAAGCAGGCCAGTTCTCTTGATGCCCCTCGTCTGTCTTATTGCATCCTCTCCACGCAGCAGTTTGTCAAAGGGCTTAAGATGCTTCAAGAACTGAAACCGTTGAGACAGACTCCATTTCTCAGATGCACGAACATGAAGGGGAAGAATGAGTCAATATAACAAGGGGAAACCTGCTCTAACTGTTCTCTTCCCCTGTCTTTTTTGGTTTCCTGATGTAACCGTCATCTTCCTCACATTTATGGGTCTGACAGCTGGAACCTGCTTCCTCGCACGCAATCACTCCATGAGATTTTAACAGTCATTCTTGTATTCTCGTGCGTTTTCTAGTATTGATTCATAAACATGAGCATCATGAGTCACTAGACAGAAAGAGATGATAGAAAGAAATGATAACAACAAAGTGAAAAGTCTTTTTGTTTTGTTTTTTTGGTCTCTTGCTGTTCCAGGGCCCTTCAGAAGAGGCTGAGGAGGGTCCTTCATCATCTCAGGCGGCAGCACAGGAGGAAGGGGAGTAGATAGGGTACCTCTCTACCTACCTCAAGGTTTGGCCTCAGATAAACAGGGGTAAAATCTGACTCCTATCTGTGATGGGGATTCAGGAACACACACACACACACACACACACACACACACACACACACGTGCTCAAAAATAATTGCAGTCAGTAGTTTCCTCTCCTGATGTGATACCCTGGATTTGTTATCAATTTTAAGAGTTTTGGATTTTTGGTAAACAAACTGTGTTTTAACATTGGAGTATTTGATCTTTCAATAAGGTTTATTGAATAGGAATAGTTCCACATTTTGCTGAGTGTTGGAGAGAAAAGAAGAAAAGAAAATGAATACCATTTTCACATATTAAATATGGAGCTCCTACCTGCAGCATCTTTAAGGGCCTTTACACACCGGGCGCGTAAAATTAATGCAAATATTTTGCATGTTAAAAATATTTTTCAGACTCACTGTTCTTAAAACAGCCATTCACGCCAACTGCGTAATTTCGCAGGACGAATTTGCAGCATTTATTTTTTCAGATCAAGCTTGATTTTTTTCCGATTTTTCGAATAAACAGATCTGACCAATCAGACCACTGCATTTGACAACAAGTGCGCTTGTAGCTAAAAAGACGCACACTGGTACTGACTATATAATGATATGGAAATAGTAAAATAATACTATTTTACCTCAGACACGCAGCTAGATGCTGCTCCGGGTCAATCAGCTCTCTGAAATTATTCCTCTGCCTCCTCAGATGTGGTCCCAACTCTGCCAACAAGAGCTCAAACTGCCCCAAACCATGAAATTCTCCCTGCTGCTGTCTTCTCTTGAGAATTGGAGGAACCCAGAATTTCTGTTTCTTCCTTTTTTTCTTTAGAAACATCAGGACCAGCTCATCATCTGTTGATGTCAACTTCATTTTTTTTTTCACAGTGCATTTTTTTAGGACAAATTTTTCGCAAAAACGCAGCGCTTTCAGTCTGTATATACGTTACACAACAAGTTCGCATCTGAAAAATGTGGAATTTCGTGCCATTTTTTCGCAATGTGCTCGGTGTGTAAAGGCGTTAATGCTCGCATGTAAATGTCTCATTTACAAGTGTAAAAGCAGTTTTTGTGTTCGCGAGGGATATGTGCGTGTGAGTTTTAGATGTGCTGGTGGGTAGGTTTTAGCTTGACCAGACCAGCTATTTTTTTGGTGCATCAATCTTTTCATGTAACTCTTAAGCAAGAAAGCAAAAAAGCATTTTTCCCATAAAATGGAACCATTCCTACAAGTATGCCAGCTTTCCTAAGTCCCTCAGTGTGCATGGGTGTGTGTGAGTGCGTGTTTGGTGGTTGCATGGAGAGGGGACTGGGCTGCAGGCTGAAATGAGAGTGGTTAAGAAAAACAAAAGAACCAAACTGAATCTTTTTATTGAAACATGTTTCTAAATCAAATGTCATGAACCCTCGTATGAAACAGGAGCAAGACGGTGACTTTTTTTTACCATTGTTACAATATAGACATGGTGCGCTGAAGTCATTATTACGAAAGTTGTGTGAAAGGTTGAAATTGAAAATGAAATATCCAATTTTGGAGGGAAAAGAGGGTCTTAAAAAAAACAGCATTAAATTGGCTCCAATAAAGTGACATTCAGGTTTTGTTTTTTTTTTTTTTCTTCCAACCAGCAGCTGATTTGAGAGAAAATGTTTGAATATTTCATTTAAAAAAAGAGAAACCCTTCACACATCCTTTAGTCAACAAGGATGTTGACATGTCATTTTGCCACACTCAGGATTTCACTATTAACAGTGCTTTTACACCATATTGAAACCTCAGGTACAAAACTATTCAGGAACATGTTGTCTACTCAGAAATAATTATGGTGCTGTGTTTGTTGTGCATTTCTGATCTGTATTTGACATTACCAGTATGCCTTGACACAAAGACCTCATTTAAACCTCAGTTACCTTCAGTTTCTTAATCTCTCATTCTACCTCAGTAACACAAAAGATCTCCAGCAAAGTAATTCTTCGCTCCCTCAGCAGTGATATACACAATTACTGTACACACACACACAAACACACACAGGTTTTTGTGCAGATATACAGTACAGTTACACGCGAGGTTTTTGGGCCTACAGGCCAACACACAGAAGCAGATGTTACACTCCAGTAGAGGTGTACAAATAAAAGCATCAGTATAATTTCTTTAAAAAAAACTGTATTTGGTATAAACTGAAGTGAGACTTTGTTTGTTCTCCTGGGAAATAAAATGCAGCCAATAGTTTACAACAACCTGATGAAATACTTGCTTTTTAGGGTGTAGTTCCTTATGAAATACTTGTTTTTTTGGGGGGGTTTGTTATTCTTTTCTCATTTTTATTCTATCATGTATTTTCTGATTCTTACACTGTAAATTGTATGTGTGACACTCTTAATTCATGGCAGCAAATAACCACAAAGTGCTGAAATACATAAGCGTTATGGCTAACATTAGGCACCGGCCATACCAGACCAGCTAAGGCTATAGCAACAAAACACCTCGTGGTACTGAAGGTACTAGGGGTGCGTTTTATGGTCTATCAGTTAAACTAATTTCATTTTATTTAGTTTCATAGAGAGGAAATGTGTTGTATCTCCTTGCAAATTTTTACACAGTCTTCCTTTAAATGATCATTTCACTTACCTCTAAGAACATGCAGCTACAGAGCTACAGTATGTAACAATAAATCCCAATACAATAAAGTGGATGGGATTTATTTTGTGGTGCTTACTGAACATTTTCCATTGGAGCTGCTTTCTACTTAAGTAAATGTTGACAAAGAGGTTTGAGATTTGTCCACACTACCATACTGTGGTAACACCCAGTCTATAAGACATTTAATGCTTTGAACTCTAAATGAAACTCAGTTCATCTCCATTGTATTTGGGTGCATGCAGAAATCTAAAAAAAAACATTAAATCAGAACTAGCTGCATGCCACCATAAACCATTTTTCACCATAAATACAGTACTGTGCAAAAGTCTAGAGCAACCCATGATTTCTGTATTTTGCTTCCAAGGAGCCAGACTTTCTTGTCATTTTTTTAAAGTGGTCTTGAGCAATATTTCTTCAGGCTTTCTGAAGGTCTTTCAAAGTTTTACTTTGGACATTGGCTGCTTTGTCACTCATTTTAAGTCCAGTCCTTGTACCTGATCATCAGAGGAATGTTTTTGTTTGTTTGTTAAGCCACTTAACATTGACCTATGACTCATTCAAGCATAAAAAAGGCACCTAACTCAAGGGATGAACCAGTGTTGTGTCTACACATAACAGACAACTTAGAAAAGACCAATTTTTAGTTCTGTTTAAGTATCTTTGGGCACTTAAAAAGAACAAAGACATATAATTTGTTCCATTTTCTTAAGTTGAATCTACAAAATATAACATAGTTTGCCAGGCATAAAATATTTTTTGAACCAACAAGGTGACTCAAAGAAGAACTATTAGCTGAAAACTTGGCATATCTCGGCATGGCGTGCAGTGTGTCCTTAAAAACATTTGAGGAAACTGGACAAAAGAAGACGTGTCAGGCCTAAAAAAAACAGCTATCTACAGCAGATGAACAGTATCTGAAAGTCATGTCCTTAAGAAATAGGAAAAAAATCCAGCAAAGACCTGACACAGGACCTGAGAGATGCATATGACCCTTCAGTTGATCCATTTACTGTTCACTGAAGCCTCATCAGAAATGGTCTCAGTGGAAGGGTGGCTGTCAAGAAGCCAATCTTAATAAAGAGAAACTGGGAGAAAAGGCTGAGGTATGCCAAATTGCACAAAAACTGTACTGGAAATCAGTGGCAACAGGTGAAATTGGTTAAAATCATACAGTGGAACACTATCAATCATGGATTGGTTTCCCCACTGCCCGGACCTCAACATTATTGAAGCAGTGTGGGATCATCTTGACAGATAACAGAACAAAAAACAGCCAACGTCCAAAGAAGAGCTTTGTCCTTCAAGAAGCCTGGAGAACTATTCCTGAAGGCTGCTTAAAGAAGTTACAAGAAAGCTGCCTAAAAGAGTTCACACTGTGTTGAAGAATAAAGGTGGTCCTACCAAATATTCAAATATTGATTTTCAAGCTCATCAGAATTGTACAAACTGTCTTTGCCTTATATGCTGTATTTCCATGTATGTCTGCATGTTTCAGTAAATTGCTGCACTTGTTTTCCATTTTCCTAGCAAAATGTAAGGGAATGAGGGGTGGCTCAAGACTTTTGCACAGTACTGTATGTCTCTGGCACCACACTATAATGCAGGGAAATGAAATTTCCAAAAAACAAAAAACATGTCATTGAACATGGATATATATATATATATATATATATATATATATATATATATATATATATAAAAAAAAAATGAAAAAAATATTTTTTTTTA
>VUQS01000701.1:0-11730 GCA_015108495.1 Heterochromis multidens | reverse complement strand
TCCCTGGACTACCTCTGAAAACAAACACGCCTGGGTCATCTCTGGGGGAAACTCTTGGTTCAATATGGCTAATAGTTCCCATTAGACCTGCAGGTCATGTGGATCATGAAATTTTGAAGTAACTGTCAAACTAGTACTGTTGTAGTCCACATCACTCATCTCACTACATTCATATGACCATAACTGAATGGAAGTCAGCCTTTAAAGGGTGCCTTTTAACTACAGCTGAGTCAATGTGTGTTATTTTACAAGAGCTGTCTAGATATTTACTCTCTAAATGGGGACAATGTTTTGTGATTTTACTGATAGTTATATAGTTACATACAGTACTTGATCCATTTTCAACTATTGAAAAAGTTGAAGTGTAACTTGAGAAATCATCTTTTATGCCTTACTTTTAACACCATTTTGTAGTTATGTTATTGATGTGTCCTCATCCACTTCATTAATACAACTCACAAACCTGTGATATATATTTTGTTTTGATTCTTTACCTTGTGATTTGTGTTACTCTGCGTCTGCGCATCACTTATCAATAAAATATCACCTATCACCTCCTTTGATTTGTACAAGAACATTTTTTTTAAAAATTGTTTAAATAGCTTTAATGTACACACAGAGAAACAATCCTTCATTGCTCACAAAAGAATAAACCAACTGGGGAGAAACACTTCACTTAAGGATGGAAACACATCCAGCTTTGAAGCATGTCAGAAATGTAAGACCACAAAATCACTAGAACACAGATATACACTTCTCTCTTATGAAACATGGAAGTAGATACTGAAGCTCAGAAGAACTTCACTGACAAGCTACCAAATATTTTAACAGCAATGACACAACATGATTTTTTTTTCTTAAAAAAAGTGCATCCCACTTCATTTGTGCGCCAAATGATAACAGTGCAAGATCATATGTGATGCTTCCCTTTGCCCTTCCCTATCATACATGCACCCTGTCTTGTTTTCATAATATGAAAACCGCTGCCATTCCACGCACAGTGACCATAACCTTCATCACAGCTCCAGTTGCTCTGCCACACAGTCCGGTTTCCCTTTATTGAGGCCAGCAGACCCCGCAAACTGATTTTATCTAATGGAAGAGAGCTGTTAAGCGTTGAGAGCTTTGGCTACATCTGTGAAGACAAGACGACTGGGCCTTTGTGTTGTCCCTTGGGAGCTTGTGAGTGTCTGTAAAGGGGACGGGTAGCAGGAAAGAGAAAACCGTTATATTAAGATCATATGATGTCACAAGTTTTACAGTGTCATTAATAATAAAAGAAAGAAAGTAGGAAAGAAGGAAAAAAATAAACAATAATAGCTTAATTATTGTTTTCCCAGTGATGTTTTGCTACTTTTAGGACAATAAGAGCACCTACACCGACTTAGCATTTTAGGGTTTAGACTGTGATTCATTACTGAAACTACAACATTTTCACCAGAGGCCACAGACCACAGATGATGTAAATCATCAAATCATATATTATAAAAATACCAGCATGCATTATAAAATTGATTGATACTGTTGTGTGAATTGTTTTAAATTGTGTTGCACAGCAAAAAATAAAGGTTTGATAAAGTAATTAAGGTTTAGTACCAATTTTTAGGCTTTCAAATGCATTTAATGTACAACATCAACAACAACAACAACACGGTGGGACTGATTTAGTTGCCATGTATGAGATGCGTTTGAAAACTCTGAAAATGTATTTTCTTCATGTGGCCCCTGGGATAGTTTACGTGTAAGTATTTAGTTGAAAGAGTGCAAGGGAAAGGATGTGAAAGGTAATATGAATGTAGGTTCAAAGGAAAAGGCAGTATGATGTAGTGCTGTGTGTCCTTCATGTATTTACTATAATGCAGATTAGATCTATGAATCTAAGATTTTAGTTGTGTTTGAGATACGGATACAAAGACAGCATGAAAGAATAAGGGTAGTGAGGAAAAGGGGGTTTTAGAGAAATGGCTGAAGAAACACTCAGGCGATACTTTACCATTTTTGCCATTTACAATTGTGCCATTGTCAAAACTTAAAAGAAATTAAAGAAAATAAAAAAATTATAACTGTGAAAACATGTTAACAGGAAATCAAAGTAACCTCATAAGAAAAACATACAGAAAATATACAGATTACTGCACTGAAATCTTCAGATTATTCATCAAAATAAACACAAACAATGCCAAACAAAAAGATTTGCTGCCACTTAGAAAGACTATCAGTCTTACTTTGGCATTGGGCCCTGTGATGCTGCCTTCCCGGCCGTGATCCAGTAGTTCCTGTTCCAGCAGGTCATCTTGTTCTTCAGCTGGATCAAAGTTGTACATGGGCATGAGCTGGTGTCTCAACTTCTCCAGCCTGTATGACAAGAGATTAGAGCTGAGTGAGGACCAGTTGGCTGGCAAAACACAAAAGGGGCTTTCAAATTAGCCTAAAAATCATGTTGGGCACATACTGAGCCACACTTGCTGCCTTCTGTATGATGTGTTTTTATCTTATTGTTGAAAGTTCCCATTAACTCCAGTGCTCCAGTACTAATTTCAGGGAATGATTTGCTTTTTTCAGGAATGTTTATGCACTCGGTCTCCCTACAAGCTGAAACCAAGGAAATACCTAATAAAGATGTTTTTTAGTTGAGTTAGCGGTGCAAATTCTGGTGCCGTTAACTCTGATTTTTTTGGAGTCTCAGAACAGTTGGTAATCCAGCCTTGCCTGGTTGTGGCAACTTACCGCTTTCGTTTCCTGATATACAGCATCTAGAATGGAGAAACAAAGATGTGATAGAGAAAATCAAATAGGTTTATCGACAGAAGTAACTTATCCAAACTTACAACTTTTATGTTTTCTCTTGTATGACATGGTATTGAAGAGATAATGTTTAAATGATTCCTTACTATTGCCACTGCTAAGCCAATCACTGTGATGATGCCAAAGGGTACGAGCAACATTCCCATGCCCGAGCTCTCAATCACCACTTCTGGAAACATGGTGGCATTCAAATTGGTCTCATTTGTTGTTATAGTCACAGTCATTAATGTTCTTGAGGTGATATTGTCTCTGCTTCCAGGGCCTGTCGAGAGGAACGGGATTGTGGAGGTTGTGGGGGTTGTGGCAGTTGTTGAGAAAAAACTTGTAGTTGTCTTAGTTCCATTTGCAGCCATGGTCGAGTGTAGCTGTTTAAAATGGAGTGTGTATTTTCACTATTTGTGTGGAGGCTGTTATGTTGCTCAGTCTCTAGTGGGTCTCATGGTCAACAAAAGTGTCTTCGTGCTGGTCCGGGGTCTGCTGAAGCATTGATGGCGCTTTGGCCATAAGATCTGTAAAATAAAACCTAACAGATAAAGGAGAAGCTAATAACTATGTTGCTACAGTGTATCTATACAATGTTTCATGTGATAAAATTAACTGAATGAACTATAACCAAAGGGTTAGTTGATCCTTTAAATCTAAGAAAATGCTTACATCTTATTTTCCTAATACTTCTGTGCACTGATTATTTCCGTAAATCTTAAAACAAAAAAGAATTAAACATCTCACTTTTGGAACTGCCACCCTCATATTTACTCAAACCATTCCTGATTGTGCCCAGTGGGCTGTGGTAGGTGTTTTGGGCAGGATGTAGGTAGTAAACGCACAGAAGGAAATCAGTATGAGAAAAAAAAAAAAAGAACTTCATGAATTTCAGAGGAATGGTAAGCGTGGAGACTTCAATGTGCACTGTGAGGAAATGTGTTGGCAGCACATTCTAACGTCAAAATCAACTTACATCCACCCACCCACACACACACACACATACACACACACACACATACACATACACACGGGTTCCATAAATATCCACTGCATCCAAGACTCGGTACATGTGCCTCCCACACATGTACTATGCACATCCCATGAGAGTGAAAAGCAGTTTTTCCTTTAGATTTACATTGTATGATGAGTGCTAAAAGACGAACATGCTTTCCATTTTGTTATGTGGTGACACAGGAAGGCATAGACATATGATCCATTCCTCCCTCCTCATCCTGTCTGCTTGTGCTCTTAATGAGGAACATGTGCAACTGAAGCCAACCAATGAAAAGCAAAGACTGGATTCAGTCATTGCTCTTGTCCAGTTAGCAATCCCTGCACTTCACAAAGACGGAGCATGCAACATTTTACATGGTCATCTTTGTTAGGATTATTTTATGGTTGTATTACCGTGTGTTACGGATGCGTGTTATTTTTAGTTAAGATGTAGTGTATCTCAGCTGTCTTGCACTAACAGCTGAGCTACTAATCCTGACAACAGGACCAGGTCTTACTCATGTGTCCTCCCAGATTAGAGATCCATACGTACCTTAACATACAACATGCATGCTCAGAGGTGACCTGTGGCAGACTAGGGGTAGCTAAAGACAGAAGATTTTCACTGGTAGAGGCAACATTTGCTCCAGTATCTGCCCCTCCTCCTCCTCCTCTTCTGCTTCCCCCTTTAGCAATGCAGGTATTGCACAGGCTGTTTACATTGACAAAACAGCCATTTTCTCTGAAGATGGTTTCCCCATATTAAAGAAACCCTATCCTGGTAACCCCCAAGATGTTCCCTTCCAGTTCTTCGATTGCCTCCTAGGATCTACTCCCGTCGTCTTGCCCTTTCTTGTATTTCACACAACAGAGGTTGCTCTAGGGATGCTGCAAACAGAGATCAGTGCGGCAAGCTCCCTCCCCCTTCACCCTGCAATTGGTCTAATGGCTTCAAGATGATAAATGTGGTTGGCTCCCTCAGCTGTCTATTTGGCTTTGCAAGGATGAGAATGGGATTTAATGGCACTGCACACCAGATGCTGTCAGACCCATGTGAATGACTGCATCCGGGTGGCAGGTCTGAGGAATTTAACCCTGTGATGTCTTCTGTCCAAACCTCAATGACTTGAAATCCCTCAGGAACACACAACCCGAAGAAAAGACCAGGAAAGAAATCAGCATTAAAAATTTGTTTTAATGTGAAGGATTTTTACAGTTGCACACAAATCTACAACAGATAAGTGACCGAACACATTTCCTTTTCCATTCCAGTAGAGAGCAGTGGGGTCTTCAACTCATTTTGAACAAGTTCCCAGTCATCATTGCCACAAATTCTGAAAAAGTAAAAAAATCATTAGTAAAGAGCATGATATGTATTTTTCATTCCAGATCTATTAATTTAAACATTTTTGGCATATAACACTGTGGGTATATTTGCATTTGTAAAGGTAAACTCAAGTGTAATCAAAGTACAATTTATATCAGTGAAATTTTTATTTTTTTATAAATTTTTTTTCATATAAACAACAATATTTTTCTTTCTGTAGTCAGTTCCAAGTGTTGGCTTAAAAGATACCATTAGGTTAATTTGTAATTCATGATATATAAAATCCATCCATCCATTTTCTTCTGCCTATCTGGGTTGTCTAAGCTTTTATACCCAGAATTTGTTATCCAAGTCATCTCCTCCAACTGTTCTAAGGGGACACCAAGGCACTCCTAAGCCAGCAATCTCTCCAGCAGGACCTGGGTCTCTCTCAGGATATCCTCTCAGTTGGACATGTCCTAAACACCTCACAGAGGAAGCACCCAGGAGACATCCTAGTCAGATGCCCGAACCACCTGAGCTGGCTCCTTTTGAATGTGGACTATTAGGGGCTCTACTCCAAACCCATCATGAGGAGCCAAGCAGCCACCCTTCAGAAAGTTTGTTTCCATGCATCTAGATTTCACAATATTAAATTTTAGTTAAAATGTATAAAATCAGTAATGACTTTATGCACTGAACTTTTTTTTGATTGATTTGAACAAAAGAAATGAATCATAAATATCAACATGATAAAAATATAAAACAGAATGTGAATATAAAACATACCTTCATAATCAATGGTTCCATCTCCATCTCTGTCCGCCTCCTTCATCATCTCCTCAGCCTTGATCTCATAAAGTGGTTCCCCTGCATTCGTCAGTATGTACCTGGAAATCAATATTAAACATAAAAGAAACCCTGAAAAGTCTTGAAGACAAATTAAAATTAACACTAATTGAACACAGTCTGATAAGCATGTTCATGTTTACTGTGTTTTTCATTCAATCTGTTATGCCTTAATTTGAATTAGGGAACTTTTGTGCTGTGTAAGATGTGAACAACACAACACATCTTTGTTGTGTTTTTCTGATATTTTATTCTTACTTGAGTGTGTTCCAGTCAATATATCCCTTTCCCTCTTTATCAAATACTTTAAAAGCAGCTCTAAGTTCAGCATCCTGGTTCTTGGTTCTTTCATGGTACAGAGCCATCAGACCCAGAAAGCTTTCACAGTTAAATATTCCTGTTGCACAAACAAAGAGACAGTAGACAGAAAAAAAGCCATATTTGATTATATGGTGCTCTGCATACAAGAAAAAAAAATCAATACATGTACAAGGATAGGCTAGTACAAGGATATATCCTTTTATCATAATTACACAATACATAATAACTACAGTTAAAGATGATCATCTCCAAGCAATGTATCTCACTTAAAGGGATGTACTCTACGTACTCTACAGATATTGATCCAAATTCTGTGTATGTCTCAGTTTGCATTGGTTCAGGAAGAAGACGGAGGAGGGAGGTATAAAGAGAGCAGGGAAGACAATCGGAAATAGGAAACAGGAAAGGAAATTGCAATATTTCCTCCAGTTCTTCAGGTGAAATGACACATAGCAAAAATGTGTTAGTTACGTTAAGTTAAAGTGACATGAAAACTATACTTAAGAAGAAGTGAAGATAGAAGATGTCCTCTTTAAATCCCAGGAATGCAGCATTTGAGTGCATCACAGGTCATATAATGGTCAATTCATAATCTCATAGATGCAGGAAACTATTAAATTACCATTTAAAAAGAACTGAGAAAAAATGAGCATTTCATTTCTACAAGTAAATAAAATTTTAAAATATATTTTTTAAATATATTTTAAATAATATGAATAAATGTATAAAATAATAGTGTAAATGTGGAACTGTGTGTGTGTGTGTGTGTGTGTGTGTATGTTTTGGGTGGGTTGGGGGATGAGGCAATGCAAATAATCTTCTTATAGAGCCACTATGTTCAGATTACACATTGTAAAACAATGCCACCTAGTGATTAACAGAGAAACCTGCAGTAAGACTACAGCATACAATATGTTTTTTTAAAATGCATTTTGGAATATTATTATTATTTGAGAAAGCAGCTTTAGAAATCCTTAATCGACTGAGATGTGCATTAAAATTCTAGGCACAAAGGATAATACCAAATATATCTTAAGATTAATTTATCAGAGCAACATCCAACAAACATCCATTTCATATCAGCACTTCTCCCAATGTGAATGGCTGTCGCTACAGCACTTTACTTGCCTGGTTTGGACTGATTTTAATTCAATTCAATTCAATTTTATTTATATAGCGCCAAATCACAACAAAAGTCGCCTCAAGGCACTTTATATTGTAGGGTAAAGACCCTACAATAATACAGAGAAACCCCAACAATCAAATGACCCCCTATGAGCAAGCACTTGGCAACAGTGGGAAGGAAAAACTCCCTTTTAACAGGAAGAAACCTCCGGCGGAACCAGGCTCAGGGAGGGGCAGCCATCCGCCGATGGTATCATTTTAGAGAGATAAAGCTTCTACTAAAGTGCACATTCAAGTGCAGCAGATGTAGAATAAGACATTTCTAATGTATGTAAATAGAACCAGCTTACGTGCAACACAGTCTAATAAAGCATAACAACTACAGCCATAAGATTAGAGGTGAATCAGCAGCTTTTAAACACAATAGAACTAGAAACTTAAAATTGTACCATATACATACATATATCTTTATATAGCTCTATATCTACTTTCTAGATGGACACAGTACAGTAAGAGTCTTGAACCACACCTCATTTCATTATATTTTGCTAGGAAAATGGGGAATAGGTGCAGTGATTTATTGAACCATGTGCAAACATAAATGGAAATACAGTATATAAGGCAAAAACAGAATCTGTACACTTCTAATGAGCTTGAAAGTGAATATTTGGTATGACCACCTTTACTCTTCAACACAGCCTGAACTCTCCTAGGCAAACTTTCTTGTCAAAGCTCTTCTTTGGAACAAATTATGTGCTTTTGTGAAAGGCTACTAGTAACAAAAGAGAAAGATAACATTTAAAATGGATTCTTTGGTTTCTTGCTAAGATATTTTTTATGTGTAGACACAACACTGGTTCATCCCTTGAGTTTGGTGCCTTTGGGTGAAAAAGCAGCCAAGCCTGAAGAAATAATGCTTAAGACCACTTAAAAAAGTATGGCTCCTTGGAAGCAAAATATAGAGGAATGAGGGGTAGCTCAAGACCTTTGCACAGTACTAGATAGATAGATAGATAGATAGATAGATAGATAGATAATTTTGTAAGTGTCTATTTACCATCCTTGTCCACATCTTTGGCCATCTGGCTGACCTCTCTCTTGGTAGAATTGATTCCCATTAAACTCATCATCCTCTCTAGCTCCTGTGTCTTCACGTCTCAAAAATGTCATTGTACTGTTTGATCTGTTCTTTTCATAACTTGCTGACCTGGAAGAAAATGAAAATGGGGAAACTGTTTCAGGAGTTGCAGCATTTGATGTTACCAAAAATATTTATTAAGGGAATGTTAATCAGGATCCCAAAACTTCTGAATTCAAGTCAATAATTTGAATTTGATATTATTCAAAACTAAAAACTCTTAGTAGTTAATTCCCAAAGTAACGGATACTCACCATCATTTCATGGATATATAGAAATGAGTCAGGACAAGTACTGTGTGCACTGAAAACACTTAATGCACAATAAGAGGATGTCTTAGCCTCATCATTTCTAAACATTTAATGGTCTTTCCCCAGAGTTTAGAAAAGCCTGCCAGAAGACCTTTTATGGCACTTAGAGGATGGACTTGCTAATCACCCATGAGAAAAAATTTGATACTGATCTCAACCACCAAATGTAACACAGCTACACTGGAAAATAACTAGTTTGTACAACTTGAAATCAGTTAAATATCACTATTTTTAGAGAAAGCTCTAACAGCAACATAGCAAAATATGTAAACAATCAGATGCATTTTTGTGTGACCTCAACATCACATGACGACACAGTTATGGGAACTGCTATTAGCTTAGTGTGGCCCATTAGCAGGTGTTTGCACAGCCCCCAGTGACTTTTATGAAAGCTGGCATCCAAATAAGGAGGCACTCAACTGCAAGATGTTATTTCCAACATTGCAATGGGAACATTAAGAATTTCACATTTGTTAGTGGAGTGAAAGAGCTATGGATCTTTGTACACCACATGCCTCCTGTGATCTAATGTGCATTCATTGCTGAGTGCAGAATTTAAAAGGACACAACAAGGAAATCAAAATGAAAAGTTATGTGAAGCTATTAGCATTTAATATATAGCTTAGGTAATAGGCAGCAAGGTAATAGTTGAGATTTTTTTTTTAAGATTCCAGTTAGAAGGTGAATTTCATAAGCTAAATTTGCCAGGTTCTTGTCCTTGTAGTTAAGCAATTATATGCCTAAAAGAGAACTACTTTTGTCTTTGTTGCATTGTGACATTGGCAAATAAAAACAATATGACTGAATTTGCATACATTGCATTAGTGCTTACACAACAATCTGGGATCGCTTTTCTTTCTGCATCTGCATCTTGAAACGAAAAATAATTTGCATTCATGATCAAAATGTAATATCAAAATTATGCTGACAAGCCATAATACAGATGGTCATGATAATCTAAATGTTATATCATTTGTTTTTATTTCACAGGGTCATTCAGAGATATTGGTACCAAAAAGATTCCATGAATTCTTCATTTTGCTGATGGCAAAGATTATAGTAAAATGTGAGTCTGACAACAAAAAAAGGTAAACACAATGGCCTTTGGCATGCTGTAAATTAAGAAGAGATTTGTCAAACACTTTTTTTAATACTAGGAATTCACTTTCTGTCTTCAATACATATATGGACCATCTCTACCAATAATCGATTTAAGGTTTTCAACGTTTAGTTACGCGGGGCGTACTGGATGATGGATGAATGGACTGTGGGAGAAGGAAATTAATGTAGGAAGATCAGGGCTTATGTCATCCAAGCCTACTTTGAGCTCCAGATGGTATCTTGAGAATGGAGAGAAGGGAGAGGTTTGATCGAAAGAGGAAGGATGGACGAGATGCAGTCAGGGGTTAGGTAATGAATGGATGTGGTGAGTGATATGAATAAGATGGGATTTGTGAGAAAAGTGAGACAAAGAGGTCAGGAGTTGATAACTAGGTATCCAAGAAATTTGCCTGACAGGTAATTACAAGTGTAGCTTTAGTTAACGTCGTCACTACATTTACTCAACCAAATCCATTATTTACAGCCTTTTTTCTGTATGATTTTTTCAGGTATAGACTAATTGAAGTTGGAGACTTATGTTCTAGTTGTATGTATTTCTTACATTTATTCAATGTGAGATGACTTCTTAGCATGACTAAATTAAATATTAAAACCCCTCATGCCACCAAAACAGCTTTGATCTGTCATGACACAGGACCTCTGGGGGTGTCCTGTGGTATCTGGCAGGGGATCCTTTGGGTCCTGTGGGTTGTGGGGTGGATCTTGTGTAGATAAGGTTTGTTCTGTGGCATCTCACAGACGCTCTACAGCACACATGGGCAAAATAATGTCAGAGGGCGGGGACCAGCCCACGAACCATCTCAATCCAGCCCCCAACGTCCTAAATGGAAAACAAAAAAACGCCACAAAAATTATTAAGAGGCAGCACTTGGCTAAGGAATCTCGAGGTGAATGACTGCACTGAGTCCACACAGCTATTTAATGTCAATTCAGTGCAGTGTTTTTCATCAGTGACCTATGGGGTAGTGCATATCAGACAACTGGCAAGATGATGATTTTCATTTCATCTGTATCTTCATTGGAACCACTTTTTGATTTGGATTTATTTAAGCCAGGGTGGCCCTCTGGGAAAAAAATGTTGCCCACCCCTACTCTATCAGTTGGGGATTTGGCGAATGTGGGGGCAAGGTCAACTAGCAGCTCTGTCATTGTGTGTCTTTGCCATGGCTGTGTGTTCTTGCTCTGCAACAGCATTTTGGCTGGTGGTAAAATCAAAGTAGCATCCACATGTACCAAGGTTTTCCAGCATTGCACTGTAATAAGATGACTGATTTCTTCCTTCTGTCCGGTGCATATGTAAGTTTAAAAAGAAATCATTACCTCAATAACCATTTTTTTGTGAGTGTTAAGTTTAAATTTAAAGGGAAGTTGCAGATCTGTAAGTCAAACTATTAAAAAAAAAAAAAAGTGAGTGTATTATACCTGGATTATTTATGATCATTTTGTGAAATTAATTCAGCTTCATCATAATGCAAACCAAAACAAACAAAAACTTCTGTGGATTTATGCTGGAAACTGGACATTTTAACATGAAAACACATTCATTTTCTGTAGCGAGATAATGTTATTGACCATGTTGGTTTTAGCACGCTACAGTGCTGTGAACAAGTATTTGCTCCCTTCCTGATTTCTTTTTTTTTTTTGCGTATTTGTCACACTTACATGTTTCAGATCATCAAACAAATTTTAATATTAGACAAAATGCAGTTTTTAAATGATGGTTTTATTTATTAAGGGAAAAAAGCTATCCAAACCTACCTGGCCCTGTGTGAAAA
>VUQS01000698.1:0-19799 GCA_015108495.1 Heterochromis multidens | reverse complement strand
ACAGCTATATGCACTAGTCAAGGCCCCTGCCAAATTTAGCTCAAGGACACACACACTGCCAGTCAGAGCCGTGTGTTTGTATGTATGGATTCATGTTGCATTCACATCCACATTATAAGAGATATTTGATAAGTTGATTCTTTTTCATCCATCAGAACTGTGTGTTTCTTTGTCACTTCACTCATGTTGCACTGTTGTTCTGCTGGCATAGCAGATGAGGTAGAATTTTGATATTGAACTGTACTTTTTGGTTTGGTCGCTTTTATTATTTAACACTTATTACACCCTACACTGAAAAAAAGTCTTTATTGTGAGATAGAAATACACAAGGGGACATAAAGAGATAATCAGAGAAATCATGCAGTATTGGATTGGGCTCCACTAAGGAGGTGATACCCCAGCCTAGACATGTTTTCAGTGTTGTTTGTTTTGGTTTTTTTTAAACTTTGTGTAGATTTTTTTGAAAGCAGAGCCAAAGAAGAAAGCCAATAAATTTGGTGCAGGTCCAGATCACTTTCTTTAAAATTGCAAAGAGGCCTTGGGGGAGGACTGCAGTGTCTATGTGCCCATCCATTATGTCTGATTTGACTAATGATAGGGCTGTGTAAATGATCACATTTTAATTTTAAATACGATTTTGGATTATTAAGAAAAAAAAAACAGATACATTATTGTGCCACATTCTGTTTTGCAAAAAAAAGCTCTTGTTTCACGTTTGTCCCACCATAAAAGTCCAAATTCACTCCCCTCAAGGCTGTGGAAAGTTTAGTTTGTTTCACATTCATTTAATTATTCAGTTGAAATATGGTTAAAATTGATGGAAATCCAGAAAAATAGAAAAATTTCCTTCTTTTTCTTTGTTAAATAATCAAACTATGTAAATAATCGTGATCCCAATATTGATCAAAATCATTAGGATTGGGATTTTTTCCATAATCGAGATGCCTACCCACTATCCGCCATATTAAGGTGCTGAAAATTTAATTCATTAAATTGTTGGGAGTTGTAGGCACTGTGATAAATGCAAAGATCTCTCTGTTTTAATGGCTTAAAAAACTCAGATTTGCATAAAAGGAGGTGTTCTTAATGCTATACCAACAAACCTAAAATAAAATGAACAAAATCACAATAGGTGGTGTTACTTACCAGGTTGTAGTATATTGTAACCCCTGTACCATAATATATACACCAGATTCTTGCCTATACACAATCCTAGTGATTGTGCAGTTCACTGATGGTGCTGGTACCCTGCAAGGACCCGTGGGTGTCAGTGAACCAGTGCAACAGCTGCATGTGTGCAAACCTTCTGAATCAGGGTACACTACCTTACCTGAGTACCTCCACCCTGCTTTCCTTTAAGGTGTTTTAATGCCATTAACCAGGGGGTTGTGTGAGCCTGATGGCATAGCCGCTCTGCCCAGCACGGGACGGATTAATATCAGTCTGGCCACACACACACATAGACTCCCAGACACAAATGTGCATACACACAGACCTAGACAGACAGACCGAGCTTATCCTGCAGGCCAGCTGTATGTCTGGTGATTTGTTGATGTGTTAACCATGTGTTTACATCAAACTTCTTTACATCTCTAGGTTGGACCTTACTCATTTTCTGTTTTCCCTTCAGACTGCATCCGTGGCCTTAACCTCCCACATCTCTCCTCTGGTTGTGCTTCACATCCTCCGGCATCCCCCCTTCTCTCCCTGTGAGCACTCTGCTCCTCATTCTCCTCTCGGTCTCCCGCCATCGCGTCCAGCTGTGGCCCTCACAGGGCACGCTCGCTGGCTCTCACCTGACAGGTCCCTGGCCTCAGGACGACAGCCAGCAACAACACGTTCCCTACATGAGGGACAAAGCGACGCAGGTGAGTACAGGGGGCTGTTCGTCTGTGTGTGCAGTTATAATTAGGGGTTGCATAAAGTTTAAGTTTTGTTTATACGCTCAGGCCAAAATCAAAGAAATTACAAATAAATAGTTAAAGTGTTATTACTACTACTGGGAGAGGAAAAAACCAAAAGTGCTGACTGACATAAACCAGAAAAAAATAAATTGACACTGTTTAATGTATCATAACTTAAAAATGCTATTAAACAACAGTCTTAAATTTACCATGTAGGACTTTTAAGTATGAAAAAATATAATTTTTTTTTGTCTGATTTTGTTTAAAGTACAAAGTATATTTTAAGAGGAGCTAGTTGTGTGCAGTGATTTGAGTTGGTTTCTAACAAAGTAACTAACTGATAAGTAAGACCAAGAGTTTCCATCTGTGCTGGCAGCTCTATGAGGCTATAAGTTTTATTAGATCTTAAATGCTTACCTTAACATTCCGACGTGTTCACAATGACAACACTAACACTTGCTTTAAGAGTCATTTTTGTCATGTTCAACTAATAGTACTTAACACAAAAGTCTCCCGAGGCTGAAGAGTTTGAGTAGTTTGTCAGAAATTCATGATGGTTGAGAAGGAGTTGAGATTACTGTAACTAGTATTCATCTCCTGGGAACTGATATCAATGGCAATTCATCAAAGATATGTTATTTTGACTTAAAGACATGCATTCCTATCACAATGCTTGTGTGGCGGTTTGAGCCTTTTTGTAGACAGAAATGAACCAAAGTCACTGTGTAATAAATATACAAACTAAAGTGTGAAAGAAACAGTATTGTGTCATCTGTCCGGTCTGTCCTGTCTCACTCCCCTCACCCTCAACCGGTCGCGGCAGATAGCTGCCCCTCCCTGAGCCTGGTTCTGCCGGAAGTTTCTTCCTGTTAAAAGGGAGTTTTTCCTTACCACTGTCACCAAGTGCTTGCTCATAGGAGGTTGTCTGATTGTTGGGGTTTTCTCTTTATTATTGTAGGGTCTTTACCTTACAATATAAAGCGCCTCGAGGTTACTGTTGTTGTGATTTGGCGCTTTATAAATAAAATTGAAATGAATTGAATCTACAAACATAGTGTTAGCACACACCCTATGGTGCAACCTAGACATATTATCAGTAATGTAACCTGGGGTCATCAAGTGTTTCAGGTCTTTCAGCATCATACACCTTCACCCAGGTGAATCAGCCAGCTAGGTAGGTAGGTTGTGTGGTCCATGGGTCGCCCCTTTTGATCCACAGCGATCTTGATGCCTTCACAGCTGCATCAGTGATATACCTGATGGCTCTCTTGCAGTGCAGTTCCTTGATCCCCAGCAACTTGAAGGCCCAGTAGAGTGACTGGCAAAACCTCAGCAGGTGACCTTGATGGACTAACAGTGGGTCTTCCATCCCCTGCTTCAGCATTCGCCAGTGAGATCCTCATATTTGGCCCTCTACTTCTCAAAGGCCTCTCCCATCCAGTCATTCCATGATACAGTCAGTTCCAGCAAGACCAGACACTAGAGCCATGTCAGGCGTGAAGGTGGTCAGAGCTATAGTGTCAGGGAATTTGAGCTGTCTCCCCCGGTTGACCTTCTGCTGACAGTTCTGAGTTGTTGTCAGGAGCCCCCCTGTTGTCTTTGTGTGGTGTTGCATCTTCTCTCCAGCCTTGACAAAGGCAATAGAGCACTTTACTGGTTGTTGTTGCCTGCTGAGAGAGATCTATCTGCTGATAGCCTCTGCAATAACTCTCAGCACCTGATTGTGGCGCCACCAATAACGCCCTTCTCCCAGGGCTTTTGGGCAACAGCTTAAGATGTGTTTTAATGATCCTCTTCCCTGCCACAGCAGGCATGTGGTGGTTTCTGTAAGACCCCAGGAGAAGAGGTTGGTTGGGCTGGGGAAGATATTGTAGACTGACTGGATAAACTTGATCTGGTGTGGCTCAGCCTTCCATAGCTGTGACCACAAGATATTCCAGTCCATTTCCTGCTCCCATCAAGTCCACACCCCTTACTATTGTATCCCAACCATCTTACTGGATTGGGATTCCTCCACCCCTGCTTGGATGACTTCCTGGACCACTGGCTTCTTTCCTTTCCCTGGGCCTTGTCATACTGACATCCGAGTGCTGCCAAGTCCTCCCCATCTTACTGCAACTATCACCACCAGCTGCTCTTCCGCCTGGTCAACAACCTCCTAAGCTCTCCACTTCCTGCCTGTCCTCACCTCTGTGCCAGCCAAGGAGACTCTGGTGTCGCTGGAGTCTCTGTACAGCAGCACCTCTATTGTTTAGGTTTGTCTGAAAACCATGAATTCTTCTGACAAGCTGCTGAAGGGGAGTCGCAGCTTGTTCTTCCTCCAATATAAAGCAGTGGTGCCGAAGCGTAATTTATGGTCCCACAAATTTGTCCGTCTGTGTACACGTTTCCATTCAGACAGCATGCAGAGAGGGGTTTGACTGCATGGAGACTCCCATGCAGTCCTCCAAAATCCCAACTGCACATCGCTGGACGTGGATGACCTATGTGTCTGCCGAATGCTGATTGGTTGACAAGTGGGGCGGAATAGGGAAGGCAGTGACAGTGGAGTTCACCGGGAACAGGAGAACCGCAAAAAAATGTCAAAGATTAAAAAATACAGCATGAAAAGCACATACTGTGGTTGCAGTGTTTCACTTTAGCTCTTTGTACGCTATAACTTTGCTCTTCTCTGCGGCTGGCTGATGAACCAACAACAGCACAAGCAAGAGTGGTCCACAAACCGGTTGTACCACATACTTTGTACACTGCCTCCGTCGACAACAGAGCTCTCCGCAGGTAGACAGGCCATCCCCAGACTGCCAGCAGACTATGAACATGCTACCACCACTGAACCATAGATTCCGCTTTAGGCTGCAAGGAAGGTCCAACCACCTACACAGGAAGTGGCTAATCTTCCTCCCAAAACCCTCCATGATGGTCAATGGTACATTGTAAACCAGAAGTGGCCAGAGGAGTCATGGCAGTATGCCATGCTGGTAAATTTTATTATTGTAGGGTCTTTACCTTACAATAAAAATCGCCTTGAGGTGACCGTTGTTGTGATTTGGTGCTATATAAATAAAACTGAATTAAATTGAATTAAATCCAGGCCTTGAACTTTCCTGGCAGCCCTGATTTGTCCAACGATATAAGGCAGGTTTTCAACTCTCTGCTGTTTCATGAAGTATGGGCCATTATAAGTGAGGAATTATAGTGGCCCATGACTAAAAAAAAAAAAATCTATGTGTTTAGGATGTTAAGACAGATATTGCATCATCATACTGTTTTGTCCAGAACAGCTTGGAATAACAAGGCTCAGATTAAGAGTACTGCAAGATACTCCTTTACCAGCAGATGAAGATAATGACAGACAATAAATGTTTCTATATACCGAGGAACCACTGAGGCTCCTTAGGAACTACCATTTGTACCGCAGGCAGATTTTAGGTAGACATCAGAATCGCATAGAATCAGCTAAAAGAAACCAATACACAATAACACAAAATAATTATGTTTATTGACAGAAGTTAATGTAGTAGTTGGCCTTGTGTGTTTAAATAATCTCCACATATGGAGGGCATTACAAAAGTATGGATTACTTGAATTATTTATGAACTGTCAAATGTTGTTTTGGTTTTACGTTATTTTATTTTTTTCCTACTTGACTCCCTATTTGTCAGTTTTATGCTTGTGTGTTTGACCTTTAGCTCTAAACAATGTGTGTCTGCATCTGTGTGTGTCAGACCCCCAGGGCCTGGGCAGATGAGAGGAGGCGGGGCTCTCACAAACGCTCTGCTTCCTGTGGGAGCACCGACCAGCTCAAGGAGGTCACTTTCTTTCCTGATTACGGGCCCAAATAAACAACAAATTACACTTTTCTCTTGCACACTGATGCTGCTTTTGGAACATATTGAACCCCTTGTTGCTCAACATGCCACCATTAAGATTAATGTCTGTATACTTCCTCTCCAGATTGCCAAATTGCGTCAGCAGCTACAGCGCAGCAAACGCAGCAGCCGCCATCGGAGGGATAAAGAGCGCAAGGCCCCTTTCAATGGCAGCCATACCATCATCCAATCACAGGTGACTAATGGAGACAGTGTGCAGGTAGCAGAAAGATAGTGTGGGTCTCTTAGAGTAACTATGTTGGGTGCCTGATCCGGGGTTTTGAGGACGTCCCACTTTTCTTCATGTCCTTATTTAGTGTGTGTGTGTGTGTGTGTGTGTGTGTGTGTGTGTGTGTGTGTGTATCTCCTGGTAAATTGGGTCCATTTGATGTAGACACACATACATGCTTCTGGTGGCCACTCATGTCATGCTACTGTATGTGACAGAGATGGCAGCAGGGCCACTCATACGTTCCCTGTGGAGTCTGTTGGAGTGCAGCTGTCCTGCTTTCTGGATGTCCTCATGAGTTAAAGAGAATGAAGAGCTGGCTCAGATATAGTGCAGCTTCATTAACATGTTCATTCATTTCTATATCAAGTGTTCTCATCTCATCTATCAGTCCTTGTCCTTACATATTACTAAACCTAAACATAAACCAAGTGACTTACAGAACCTCTTCCTTGCTCCTCCAGGCCTCAGATTAACTCAGATTACATTTTTCAGGGAATTCACTGAACCCAAGCAAAATGATTTTCCTCATTTAATCCATATGGTTTAATTGTGTACAAATCCAGCAGCTCTGTCTGCAGGTTGTTTACAGTTCCCATCCATCAGTTCCCATAGGGGGTGCAGAAATCATTTCCTAATCCAGTCCATGTTAGTCTTAAAATTCACCCATAATTTTTCTCGTGTTCCTTGACACAGGTTTCCAGAAATATGAAGAGTCTACTTATACATTTGTTTCTTTCTATGGCATAAATAGTTTAAAGTCACTAAATCCAAGACGACAGTTTAAAATATATAATCAGATGCACAAGTTATTATAAATGCAGTCTGTTTGTGTCATGTTTTTGCAGTCGCCTATGCCCAAGACCATTCTGATACCCATCCCTATATCCAAGTCATCGGCTCCTCGTTTCCGCAACAGCGTGGAAGGCCTCAACCAGGAGATTGAACGCATCATTATCCGTGACACCCCCGAGAAGGACGAGACCATTGTTGTGAGTTCCAGTGAATTAATGTGCTCCCAGTGTGTGGTGTTAAATGTTGTGTCCTTCCCTAAAAAATTAATGTCAGATCTTTTTTTAAAGATTGGGGATTAAGCCCTTTGTGCAATGATGTTATTGTGACTTCATTTGTATGTGTTTTTCTGTGTGTGTGGTTTGTGCACAACAGCCACAAGATGTCCCTGATGGGCACCGTGCACCCCCGCCTGTCCCCCTACAGCGCAGTAGCAGCACCCGCAGCATCGATACACAGACTCCCTCAGGCGGGGGCCTGAGTGGTAACCATAGCAACTGCAGTAGCCGTCCCGACTCCATCTCACCCTCCTACCTCACCGTCCTCAATGACACGGGTGGAGGCAGCCCCTATGAGGACAAAGGTGACTAACACACACATACATACAAGACTCAAAGTCAGGCACCTGGCAGTGTCTTTGTGAGCTCGATGTGCTGCTAACCTGCCTTGTCTCCTGTTCTCAGAGCTGGGGCCCTGCTCCCCGCTGCCCAAATACGCCGCCTCTCCCAGACCCAACAACAGCTACATGTTCAAGAGAGAACCTCCGGAGGGCTGCGAGAAGGTCAAAGTAATTGAGGAGTCCATGTGAGTAGAAAGCCAACTGAAGGCCAGGAGGTGTTAAATATGCTTCCAGAATAACTCTTTGTAATCACACTGGATTGGAGACTAGCTGCTGAAAATAGCTGGACGTTTAGATGAGAGTGGACAAATATCAAAAACAGAGCTAAAGGCGAGAAAATACTAGACACAAGCAGCACTCCAAAGGAATGATTATGATCTATGCCATGTGATTCCTGTACCAGCAGACAGGCTAGCAATTAGTTTAAAAGTAGATAATATAACAATTTTTTGTAGTTTACACTTGTTTTCTGTTGAGTTGCATCACCTAAAAAAAAAATCAATAAATCCAGGACCAAATAAAGTATTTCAACTCAAAATTCTATATTGTTTATAGATATTTAGATTTCTTATAATAAAATCACATAGAACGACCAAAATCAACATTGAATATATCCGACTATCAAGTACTGTGTGTGTGTGTGTGTGTGTGTGTGTGTGTGTGTGAAAACCTTAATTCATCTTTCCACTGTAGAGTTACACTGTTGCCAAAAAACCATTAAAGTGAGCAAGTCTGGCACTAGCAGCAATGTTCCATCATTATCATAAACACCCATTTTCACTCAGTCCCACATACACTGTCCTATTGGATATCCTGTTGTCCTGTTGGATGTATAATAAAAACAGGTTGAAATGTAGGCTAAATGTGTCTCTGCATGTGTTTCCAGGCCCAAGCCTCTGCAGGAGATCCCTCCCTTTCTGTGTCCTGACCGCAACAAGGTCAACTTCATTCCCAACAGCGGCTCTGCCTTCTGCCTTGTCAGCATCCTCAAGCCCTTACTCCCTGCCCCGGACCTCAACTTTCGCTCCGGGGTGGGCCTGCAAAGCCTGTCCCCATCCCTTGTGCCTCTGTCCACCCAGCCCTGCCTCTTGGAGGAGCCTGAGAGTTTCTGATGGCCCCCTGCAGCCTTTCAGTCCACACACACACACCCTTCCTCTCCTCTAAAACAACCTCCCCCCACCAACAAAATCAGAAAACATTTGAGGAAACAACCCTTCTGCTCTAAAAAACTGCCTTCAGCATGCCAGCTAAGCTCTCTCTGATGTCCTTATCTTGTTGAAAAAGCGCTTCCCACTGCCTCTCCTCCTCAGACAACTACAATGTGAGAGTCCTGCAGGCCTGAGCAGGCGTCTGCAACTAACATTTCATCGCTTTCTTCTACCTTTAGTGCTGGTTATTGTTCCTGTTTTTTGGGAGGAAAAGGGCGGAAGGACAAACTCTTTTATTTCATCGTAATATACCATGGCGCCTTTCCACGGACATATCTTTTTTTCTATCTGTACTTATTTCTCTTGATATGAAATATGCCTTCCATGATAACAAAAAAAGGCTGCTGGTTTCCTTAACGACCAAGAGTTTGACCACAGAGGCTAATTTTGGTGCTGCCAGAAAATATCGTAGCAAAACCTTAAGGGTCGTGAAAAAGAGAACTTAGAAATGTGCCTGATATTTTTGACTGATTCGTTTCCCTAAGTCATCATAGTGCTCTGATGACGTTGATCTTTAGATGAGACATCTTTGCACTATCGTGGCCATATATTTATAGAGAGAGGCTGAGCCAGCTAAAAGAAAAACAACACTAAGATGGTGCATAATTCACACCTGGAAACAAGTAAATCCTGTATTTGGACCACCTTGTAAACCAAATCCAGACATCTGTTTTGTACTTTTATTAGCTGTTTGCCATAAACGTTAGCTCTAAACAGGTGCAAACTGGTGCCTTTGTTACGCTAACTGGTAGCAGTGAACTGGTCCCCTGCTGGGCTGTATGTATCTATGGGAAACACAGGCCAGGGCTAAGTGTGCAGCGTGTTCAGCCTCCTTCCCAAGCACCAGCCTTTGCTCACGGTGTCCCTTTTTTTACTCCACCATATTTGTTCCTCCTTTTTCCAGCTCTTTCTCCCCTTTTTTCTCTCACTTTCACCGTAATGCTAATTTCCTTCTGACTTGCTCAGCTTGTGTTAAAATATGTCCAGTAGGGCCCCTCTTCGCTGCCGGACAGGCTCCCTTCTGACGTGCAGGGCCGAGAGTATGGAGATGTTGGTGAACCTGAGTATTACACTGCAGACTGGTAGATGGGGTCGTACAAATTAGATATAACCAACCTCACTTTCCTTGAGACCCCACTGAATGTATGGAGTGATATTCCTTTTTTTTTTTTAACCTTTACTTCTTTCCTGATTTACAGACCAAATGTAACAAAGCGTTGGCCACTGAGTGCAACCTTAAAATCCTAGAACATGTTTCTTTAAAGCTTATAAAGACAGTGTTTTTATGTGAAAAAAAGTGTCAAATTATAATGTCTAATATTAAGATGTTAGGTAGTTAAATATTCTATTGCTCTACAGAGCATTTTGGCCATTTACAGGGAATTGTTTTGGGTTTACAAACCACAGCTTTACTGTGTTGATTCAGTCTCAGAGCTCATGGGCAGCAGTTTTAAGTGAAAATTAGAGACTAGTGGTGAACATAGTGGAGCATTTTCGAGCTAAAAAGACAGCTAGTTCCCTCAAAAGTTGGTAGAGACCAAAAATCAAGGTAAAAGATAGTAAATGTTAAGAAAAAAAAGGAAGACACAAACATGATGCCAGATGAACCATACTGTTGTGTTGTCACTGTTAACAGCTTGTCTCCCAGTGGAAAATAGAAGTTACAGCAGCTTTAAATTTAAAAAAAAGAATATCAGAGCTGAATGTTGTGAAAAAATAAATGAGTGTGGTTGGGTCAGATGTAACCACAGACAGTAAAACATGGATGTAGCCACTATTATGTCAACCACTAGTTATTAAAGTCCTGTAATGAAGCCTCATGCTGAGTGTTTCTGCCAGTGCCATTGTGGCATTTTACCACCACGTGACAAGCTCAGGGCTGATCTGGCTGAGAAACCACTTGCTCATTGGCTAATGACTTGTCAATCACTGGTATATAATCGAAGCACATCCTGGATAGCCTACTTTCTGACTCTTAGAATGACCATAATTTTCCCGTAGACTTCTATACAAGCAGGTCTTTCTGCAGTCACAGGAGTTGCCCCCTGCTGGCCATTAAAGAAAATGCTGTTTTAAGGCACTTCCATGTTAGCTTCACTGCATCCATTTTTATATTGTCTGTGGTTGTAAGTCCGATTGGTGCACAGAAGTATAGTCTGTGACATAACTATTCACAGTTGGGCCACGCCAATTTCAAACCAGTGAGAAAATGAAGAAAAATAAAAAACTACAGCGCTCTCATGTGGAATAGCCAAAAAATGTATGTCCACTAGGGGACAATGTTTTCAGGCCCTGTAGAAATATTTCTTTTATTATAGTGGGAAATGTACTTGTCATACTTTATGGTTGTTCTCATTACCTTGATAAGCACCCTGTGTTTCACCACAGCAAGCAGCATGAAAGACGGATGTATGAAGACAAGCTGTGGTCTTGTGCAGTTTATAGGTTGCCAGTCTCCCTGCCTCAGCCCATCCTCTTGTATTCTTGTATATGTCTACTACTCGACTGTGCCTGCTATGGTAGGATAGGAATGTACCGGGTTTGTAAATATTAAGGCACGCTGTGTTTGTATTTATCGGCTGAAAAAGATATGTATTAGAATGAGTCATAAGTGTATGACTCCCCTCCTTCCCCCTCCTATTCCTCCACTAAGTACTGTGAATTCCTACATGTCTCATTATTGTGAATAATAATGTATTTATTTATTTATTAGACAGGAGTGTAATTGGGTCTTAAGAGTTTTAATCCTGAATAGATTTCATCATCCATCTCAGGTTGTAGTGCATAGGAAACAAGATATTCAAACTTCTCAGTGCGCACTAAAAAGTTTACTGAACCAAGAGCAAACCAACAGCTGCTATTTATGTAGCCTCACACAGTGGAGATCCTGAATTACTTAAATATGTAGCAGAGCTCAAGCAAAGAGAAGTGTGGATGTCATTTGCTCAGTGACCTGATTTGGAATAACAGGTAGTCACAAAAATGATTATGTAACAAAAAACATGTTTAAACTATGAACGATGGAGTTCTGTTCCAAAACGAGCTATCCACTTGCTGAAAAACAATCACACCTACATGTTCCCTTTTGTCTTTTTCAGACATCTGTTTACAGAAAAAAAAAAACAAAGGAGTGCGAAAGGGCAGATTTGTACATGTGAAAATACAGATTTATTCCCCACTTTTATTTTTCAGAGTATCGGAACGAGGCTTGACACAACAAAAACTCAACACGTCAGTTTTTGGTTTGCTTGTCCCGTTTATTGGAAACAACTGCCAAGTTTTCATCTGTTAAATTCTTTTGAGTGAAATAAAAAGGAATAGTTAAATAAAGCATCTGTGATTGACTTGAGAAATACATTCTTTTACTTGAAGTGAGTAAAGCAAGAGTCAGAAGTATATACTAACAGTTTCCCTGTTGCTTCTGAGCTCTGGTTGGAGCGTCAGAGTTCCTTCTTACTTTCTCTCATCCATGCGTCAGTTGCATCACAAAAAAAAAAAGAAATTTAACTGTAGTTGCTGAGTAGTAGTGAGGTTTGTTTGTAACCCAAAAAGCAGAGATAATATTGTGCAGCTGGTATTAAGTCATTTTCAGAGTTGCTCAACTTCCCGTGATGCAGTCTGATCACCTCAGCTGAGTGTGGTTATACAGGCACAAATATCGTTTCACTTTTGTCCATGTAGAGAGAATATTTCCATGATAACAACTCTTCATTTATCTGTATAATTTCCATAAAATCCACTTTAGAAACACAGCTCTGCACCACCTTTTTTCACTACATTTATAAATATTCAGAAATGAAAGTTTCTGTAGTTTTTCGCACGCAAAAGTAGTACAATCAGTGGGAACTAAATCCACATCAGAGGAGGAATCCATTTTGTTAAATATGTGACATGGTAACAGTTCTTCAGTGTCAATTCTTTCATATAAACCCGTCCATTTGTGTATTCTCAAAATACACAACACAAAGCTAAAAATATCATTTACAGTGTTAGTTTATAGTGTCGCTTTCTTTTAATCTTTACAGTATATTGCACAACAAAAACATCTGTTTATGTGACCAGTGATAGTGCTATAATTTGTAAATCAGTACATTTTTATGTACCAAATTATGTATGCAGATTTATAGGACTTCAATAAACCTTCAAAAACAACAAAAATCCAATGCCCAACATTTCCTTAAGAGAAAAGTACAAAATAAATCCTTCACAGATTTTTCTTGGCCTTGGATTCATGATTGTTAAACTTAAACAACAGATGGGACTTAATTTCAAACATCAACTTTTACCCAGTCTGAATGAAATCAGGAATGAAAATAGATAAACTTGAAGAAAATTTTGGAGTGTCTCAGAGTCCTCTATGCCTGCACTCTAACTCTAGTTCAGTAAGCACACAAATCAGTCCTCTCTGGAGACTGGTGTAGATGGTTCATAGTTAAATGTGGGCTTTAGACAACTAGAATGAATCCCTGACAGAAAAACAGGGATTTTTATTATATTTATTACATGGATCTATCTATAAAGTATCACTTTAAAAAATAAAATAAAATTAAGAAAAATCAAACTAATGGAGACCTGAATATCCAGAGTCTCTCCAGGGGTCTGTATCATACCCATCACTGGTAGTGATGGGTATGATACATGGGGTAACATAAATCTTACTTTATGACACAGACTCCTGGTGCAGCTGGAATATACACTATATGAAAGTGTATAAATGGTAATATATCCTATGTTGAGACATTGTGGGTCCCTTGTTTTGTGTACACACAGCAAACAGATGGGGACACACACACAAAAATAAACCTGGAACCCAAACAGTCTCTTTCCCTGACAGAAACTACAATAATGAATAAGTAAAACAAACGTGAGGTTTGCTGTGTACATGACTCAGTGGCTTCACAGGTAGTGTTAACAGTCTTATAAAGCGCTGCAAAGAGCTGACAATGTTTTCTGTTTAAAACACAGTCTTCCCGTGTAACACTAATATTCGTATGTATTTGTACACGTCTCAGAGAAACAGAAAAGTAGGTTCATTTCTGTCTTTTTCACTGTTCATGTTTGTTTACTTGATTGATCACATGAAAAGTTGCAGAGAATCCTTGGGGAGAGAAGACACACAGACACACACACACACTCTCAGGCGTTGAGCAGCTCATCTGCGGATCGCCCAATGGCATCAGGGTTTGAAAGAGGGTCAAGGTCTGCAAACAGGTTGAACCAGGCAGACATGTCTTTGGATCCCCCAGGGGCAGCTGCATACATGCACACGCACATGGATTTGATAATGTTATTTAAACTAGCATTTTCAGAGATGTTGAACACTTAACCATGTGGTCAACAATGTGACAGTGAGCCAGCATGAACACATCAGGATTCCAATACTGAAGCAAACAATTCTATGTACAGCATGGCAATGAGCCCAAGGATACAGGATCAACCTTGTGCAAATATGAGCTGAGCAAAGAGTGTGACATTATGTTTTGTGAGTAAATAAGAGTAATTGTAACACTGTGTGACAGTCAGGCCTTTAGGTAGGGCCCACTTTACTCTACTGTGTCAAAATCCAGTTTGTTACTTCAGCTGACATTCTGCTGAGAGCTGCACATATTCATAAGTTTAATTGTTTATTCCAATTATTACAAAGTAGGCAGACCTGAAACAGTATGACAATCTATGCCATGTAAGATGGCATTGAAATATTTTTAATAAATATCAATTAACTAAATTTACAGTACAGTTACAATTTATTTTGTTAACTGGCAATCATGTGAGAATGCATCCAAGGCCATGTTATGAAGGAATGCAAATGCAATGTAACAAGTAACAAATTACTTTCTCCAGGGAGTATTTAAGTAGTGTTGAGCAATGAGGAAGAGCTTACCATTACCTGCAGATTTTGGAGCTGGCTGAGCTGATTGGTTTGGACTTGGAGGAGCCTGCAGGGGTGGAGCTTGGAACATGGGAGGGGTTGCCCAGCCTAAAAGGCAAATAACCATCATGAAAGAATCCAGTATTGCAATCAGTTATTAGTTAGTGTGCTGCAGTGAGCTCATCCGTCCAGCAGAGCGCAGTGTGGCTGACCTGTGGCGCTCAGACTGTGATCCAGCAGCTGGGAGGGCAGGAAGCCTGTGGGACTGGGAGGGTTAGAGGGTGGACGTGCTGCTGTTACACCACTTGCTGCTCCTTGGCTGGTTGTGAGCACACTGGGAGAGTTAAACATCCCAAAAGCATCCTGCCATTCTCTGCTGAACTCATCACTAGCTCCTGAACCAGGGCTGAGGAGGTCTTTGAGAAAAGCCATGTCTCCTGGCTCACAGTCTTCTTCCTCCTTCCTCAGGCTTATCCCAGCAGGGTGTGGCTGACCACCTGAGTGCAGACTCCCACCTAGAGGGAAGGGAGGAGAACAGGAAAGTTATTAAACCAGAGATAAAACCCATTAGATTTGAGTCAGATGAGGTTTGATCATGAAAAAGACAAAATCAGGAGGAAAGAGGACTGAAATTACAACTGAGGGTTAAAACTTCAGTTCAGCTACTTATTGAGTAACAACATGCAAACTGGAAAAAGAAATGGTATCAAGCAATCAGAGAAACACAGCCATGCATCTGTCCTCTGTAAAATGAGTCAGGAAAGAAAGAAATGAATTGGTCCTAATTACTTAATTTAATCACACATTTAACAAAAGGTAGGTAAAGCTGCCCAGACAGGCAGAAAACGTGAAAACATTAAAGTGTAATCAACCTTTTCACAGCACACTCATGAAACAGGATAATGGCTGGAATCATTTCATTGGAACAAAAGAGACCTGTGCGCTTCTTACGAAAACAAGGCAAAGTGTCTGCTATGAAATCTTTAAATTATTTCCTGTATACCAGATCCTTTGTAGGTTATGGTGTACTGTTGTTTAGGCCGTGGGAGTTATTTCCCGTGTGCACTTGCATGATAAACTACAGGCATGCCTTTTTTGATATAAAGCTCAGAGTCCCCTATATCAAATAAATTTATATGCCACAGTTTTCTTCAAGCTGTGTTTTATGAGCCTTGTTTTATCTTTAATGATGCTCCTCTTCTAAAAAAGTAGTTAGTTTCACTAAATGTAGCTAATATTTAACTGCTGTCAGTTTTCAGATATGAAATCACATCTGAAGGCTCACAAGTCAACATAAGAAACTTTCCCCATGTTCTTTATTATATTCCCTTTCATAGGATCAGTGCAGCTTTACCCTAGAAGTAAAACCAGTTTATTTCCTATATAATAGTAGATAAGCTCCAACTTAATAAGTACAAAAGCCTGACAGTGGAAGCAAAGAGACTGAATCCACAAGCTGAAATCTCAGCAGGAGTGAATTTCTGCCACAAGTCAAGTAAGAAGTTGCGACTCAGTGAAGCAGTTTGAAGTTAGAATTCACAGTGAGAGGAGAAAGAAAGACAGCCAGCCAGTTTACCGGTGGCAGGCAGCTGTGAGAGACCGGACTCGAGGCTTCCAAAGCCCTGAGGCTGGGGCAGGGCATTTGCTGGGGGTGGGGGCTGTGGCACGTCACAGGCCATGAGCATCAGGTCATCATCAGAGCCTCTTGACAGTCCTCTGAGGTTTTGCAGGGCTGGTGTTGGTGTGATAGCATTTTGCTGAGCTGAGATCAAAGGATCATAAAGCCAACAGGCGTCCGGTCCACAGTCAGCAGCAGCAGCTTCCCAATTGTACACACATGTTGTATTTAAACGAGTTCTAGCTACAGAACACACTTTCCAACAACACAGTCACTTACCACTGTCATTGGTCTGGTTCTGCCCATCACTGCTGTGTGGAGGGTCTGGAAAGAAAAACAAATCATTGGTGATTTTTAATTTGTCATTGACAATATTTTTCTCACTTCCTTCCTGGACTTTAGAGTTATTTGTGCTTCATAAATATAAGGCTAAATTTGTGGGTTATCCATACTGTGTTTCAGCCAACAGGTGGCAGTACATACCTGCACCAGAGGCACTTCCTGATGGGTTGTCATCATCCAAAGATAGCAGACTGAGGAACGAAAGAGAGGAGGGGAAATAATGAGACATGGTTTTGCTATTTATAGGAATGCAGTAGCCTTTATTTGAATTGGAGATGCTTTTAAGAACCACAGGTCTCAGGTAAGTCCTGATCTACCTGATCTAAGTTACTACTCATCGTCAAGCAGTATAGAAAACGTTTAACATGAACACTTACTTATGAGTAAACATGGGCATGACATTGGCCTCATGTTTAATGAAGATATTGCTAAGGTAGATGTGTGAAAAATACAAAAGGGCAGAGACTGTGAGGTGAGGATATAAAGCAGAAAAATGGGTGCCAACAAAAGTGTGTGTATAAGGACAAGGCAGTGAGAGCTGTGGCATAAAAACACAGACAGATGGTATGGAAGGATGTGTTGTTTGGACTGGCCTCAATGACTATATTTGATTTAATAATGATTTCCTAAAAATAAAAGATTTTTGGGTTATATAAAACTATTTTCTGATTTACTTTTCAATTCAGATTTCTCCCACCTGTCTGTGTTGCTCTGCAGAGCTGCCTTCTCCTTCTCCTCTTGTTTTTGAGAGTCTGATATTTGCTCCAGGGGGTCCCGCAGATCCTGAAGGAAAGACAAATGGTGGTACATTTTAATCTACAGACAACTTTAGCTTCATTATTTGGGCCTCTAATGTCGGGTGTTTAAGTAGAAGCAAATGGCAACAGGCTGAAATACCTTGAGTGTAGTAAACTGGTATGGAACATGTCCCTGGAAGGCCTTGTGGATTCCTGACATGGCCTGGGCAGTTTTCTCCCAGAACTGCAGCAAGGTGGTCTGATATCACAGAGAAAGCAACAGTAAAGATAAGACAATGACTAAAATTGTCCTCAGATGGCCGAATGACAGAACATTCATTTTATATCATTTTACACACCAAAAATCTCCAACGATTCAAACACATGTACAGTGGGGAAATAATTATTTGATCCCCTGCTGAATTTGTAATTTTGTAATTTTATGGTAGTTAATGGAGAGACAGACTATCAACCAAAAATCCAGAAAAAAAACACATTACATAAAAGTTATACATTGATTTGTGTGTCATTGAGTGAACTAAGTATCTGATCCCCTACAACCCAGCCAGAACCCTGGCTCCCACAGAATGACTCGTTAAGTGCATAAGGCACACCTGTCCACAGAATCAACTTCTTCCATTCCCACCTCTCCACCACCATGAGCAAGACCAAAGAGCTGTTAAAGGACATCAGGGACAAGATTATAGACCTGCACAGGGCTAGACTGGGCTACAAGATCATCAGCAAGAAGCTTGGTGAGAAGGTGGCCCAAAACTACACGGGATGAGATTCTTAATGATCTGAAGACAGTTAGGCCCACAGTCACCAAGAACACCACTGGTAACACACATTATGTTGTAATGGACTGAAATCTTGCAGCGCTCGCAAGGTCCCCCTGCTCAAGAAGGCACATGTACAGGCCTAGGGCTGCAACAAGTTATTGAGTAACTCGAATAACTCAATTATGAAAAATCCTCGACGCAAATTCTTTGTTTCGATGCTTCATGTAATGCACGACTCTGTAGAGCTCGGTCGTCATCATGTAAGGGCAAGCGTTTCACCCACATTTGCGACTAAAAATAACCCATGCGTCCCCCAGTTTTTAAACAAAAAGACTGATAACATAGAGTCTGTCCACACACACACACACACACACACACACCACAAAGAGGCGGAACCATTTCCGAGACGGTGAGCTCAGGTGGAAAGAAAGAAAAAGTTTTTCTAGTGTCCAAAACAGCAGTTCTTGTTCCTGTAATCACCATTAAAACCTTTACTTGGGGAAAAAGTTGCCGGTTGTCCATCAAACCACCTGTTCAACAAGCTCCAATGGGAAGAAAATCGAACTTTGTAGCCGCTCCCATCCAACTCCATTTGTTTTACACTGCGAAAATCTACAGTAAAGCTACAGAAGTTACATTAAAATATGCAGATGAACTTTTAACTTAGTCTGATACCATGTTTAAATTGAGCAGCTTGCTGAAGGCTGACGGCAGCCTTCCCACTTTCTATCACAGTGATACCTGCAGCAAGCAGAGGTCTAAAGGGGGGCATGGGGTGTATTAGACCATATTTATTTTAAGGCTTTCGGAACATCATTTTGGTTGGGGATAAAATAATTATTTAACTCAATGACATGCAAATTAATTTATAACTTTTATATAATGTGTTTTTTTCTGGATTTTTGGTTGATATTCTGTCTCTCCATTAAAATCAAACTACCATAAAAATTAGAGACTGTTTCTTTGTGAGCAAACTTACAAATTCAGCAGGGGATCAAATAATTATTTCCCCCACTGTATGAATACAAACTCACAAAATGAGCACACTTTGCTGCATTTAAAGTAACTCACAGTCAACTCTCCAAAGGTCTACAGTATATGGCTCACTGCTAAGTGTTTGTTGGGTTTGATCAAATCAAGGTGTGGTGTAAAACTGTCGTCATCTATCTCACCAACACCATTTCAGACAACCACATTTCTAAGGCTCTAGCCAAGAATTTTACCATTTGACATTCAGTCGTCGTGTAAGTATTTGGTTTTCACTTTTGGGATTCAGATACATTTTTTTAACTACCGTATTTTTCGGACCATAAGGCGCACTTAAAATCCTTTAATTTTATCAAAAATCGACAGTTCGCCTTATAATCCGGTGTGCCTTATGTATTAATTCTGGTTGTGCTTACTGACCTCGAACCGATTTTATGTGGTACACGGTGCTCAAAAACCTGTCAAAATGCTTTAGAATGACTTTGGTAAGCTACGAAGCCGCACAGCTTGATGGATGTTGGAGCATTGCAGCTACCGTAGTCAGGGGCCTCGCGGAGTAATACGTACTGTACTTCAACATAATATTACGGTGTGTTTATTAGGACCCCAAAATGGCACCTATTAAGAGACATGAGAGGAATGAACTGAAAAAGTGAGTGTATTGTTTTGTATTTTATGTTACAACTGAACAATGTTGAGAGTTATTGTGAATGAGTTGAATAAAGTTTGACTTATCTGACTGTTTTGTTTCGCTGAATGCGCTTTATAATCCGATGCGCCTTATGTATGAAAGTAGACCCATTCATTGATATTGCGCTTTATAGTCCGGAAAATACGGTATGT
>VUQS01000696.1:4006-14277 GCA_015108495.1 Heterochromis multidens | reverse complement strand
TCTTCTTTATATTTTTTTTTTTTTTTTTTTAGGTCTGCCACTTCTTCCTTTGTCCTCCACTTTTCCAGTTTCCTCACACGTTTCAAGGACACACTGTGCACAGTGCCAAGAAATGCCAAGTATTAGCTAATAGCCATTTGGGAATCACCTTGTTGGTGCAAAAATACTATTTTGTTCCACTATTTTGTGGAACAAATTTATGTGTTTTTACGACAGGCTGCTAGTAACAAAGTGCCTAAAGAAACTATTTAAAATTGGTTCTTTGCTAAGTTGTCTGTTATGTGTAGACACAACTCTGGTTCATCCCTGGAGAACCACTCAAGACCACTTTAAAAACTGACAAAGTCTGGCTCGTTGGAAGCAAAATATAAAGAAATGAGAGATGACTCAAGCCTTTTGCACAGTACTGTACATGTAAAATTAATGGCATTCCCCTCAGTCTCTGCTATACCTTTGTTTTTTTTTTTATTAAGCTGCTAAACAAAGACAGCTTTGAAATATATCTTCATTTTTTCCCTCTAGGAACCAATTATTTGAAGCAGCAATAATGTTAACATATGAGAGTCACAAACTGGGGCATTGTGACATTTCACACTATCTGACACACATGACACTCGACTATTATAGACCATAGCTGTCCTGCAGAGAGATTAACTGTCTGCTTTTAGAGTGGTAACATTGTTTTGTCTGCTGGTAAATTCCCCACAAGGTCAGAAATGAACTAACTGACTCACTGATATGTCACTTACAGAAATATATCAGGATGCCATTGTTATCAAGTGGACCTGCAGGCGGTATTGTACATATTAGATTGAACATGTTAAAGATTGGATTGTTTTACCTTGCAGAGAGGGTCATCAGTTTTCCCATAAAGAGCAATGTTTTTTTGGGGGGGGTGAAAAAAACAAAACTGACTTTATGCCTTCTTTTGTTGTATTAATCCTAAACTCGTATCAAACCAGGCTACTGCTGCCCTATTTCTCTGTATGAACATTGGTCTAGAGCAACATCCACACCAACTGCGCTCCACTGGCTTGTGCAAGACATCTGACAGTTTATATCTCTTAGACCACAGGCCTTCAACTCTCATGGTTCAGCATTTCTTTAACTCCACTCTCAGTGTGGAAGGGTGTGTATATGTATGTGTGTGCAACCTTGGTCTGTTGGTTCTGAAGCGATTCCCAGTTATAATTGTACAACATGACAAAGGGAATCCATTACCGACACTGAGATTTGAGTTTTTAGCCTGCTTCTTCCAGCCGCAGTCACGTCCCTGCAGTGCTTGCATGTGTGTGCCTTGGATACACACTTGCAGATCACAGGATCAGCATGTTGAAGTGAATGACAGAGCTGAAGAAAATAGAGGAAGGAAGAGAAATCCCCCGCACCGACCAGAGTGCTGTCTGCTTTATTAACAGCCTTGTCCACTGTAGTGCAGTCCAATTAATTCAAACAGTAAATTCCTGCTTGTCACATTTAATTGGAGCCACGTCACATGCACTCTTGTCAAACCTGTCAACCCAGTGAAGCAAAGACAGTAGCAAGTTAAAGGTGGGATGAAAGGTGGGAATGTATGAGGTAGAATAGGACATTGAAAGAAATGCAGAACCCACCACTCTTCTTAGAACCAACCCCATATTTCCTTTAGCACATGGGACTCCCGTCTGGAAATTAATCTCACACTCCTGTGCAGGGTGCAGTATATCATGATGGCTTGTCACAGCTGAGACAGATTTCAGACATTTACTCTGTTGCCTTCCTACCAGTGTATATATAGAGCCCGTGTTACTTCTGTCCAGGGAACCCCTGTCTGACTTGAAGTGAGAAAGTGAGTTGGGAGAAAAGCAGAGGTAGGCGCAAGGGAGGAATAAAGAAGCTATTTTTAGACCTGTGTTGCTGTAGTGCATGCATATTGGCTTGGAGACATGTACCTTTTGAAAAGTAAAGTCGACTCTAGCTGTTATTTTCTTCAGATTGTTTTTCGGGAACACAAATATTGGAGCAATTTGTACAAATAAAATAAAATGTAATAATTGTTCAGTCTATCACTGGTGAGTATTGTATGTACAAACTTTTCATGGTCTTTCCCATGTTCCTTTCTCTTGTCAGTAATCCAGGGCTCTATTTGTACAATTGAGTAGTAATCAGCCCAGGGTAATGATCCATACAATGACTGACATGCCCCTGAGTCATATAGATCTCCTCTCAAAAGCTTCTATAGATGTCCTGCTAAAGCTCCTCAGGCCCCATAGTGGCTCTGGCCTGGTGTTGTAAAGCTGGGTTACTATTGACTAGAACTAAAAAAAAAAAATAAAAAAAAAAGCAAAACTCAACTGGCTTAGCTTATTTGCACTCCATGTGCACTTGCACCAATTGCGTATTCACATGTACAAACATGCCAGTATTAGACTCCCTTGAAGTGTAGCCAGCATGTATTTGTAAGTGCATGTTTCCATAATTAGATTTTTATTTCCTAAGACTACAGCACTTTTATCAGTCATTAAAAATGTCTGCACATGTGATAACAACCGTCTGTACTTGATGACTTTGCCATATCTGACATGTACTTGACCTGACTAATCCTCTTTCTGTTGACAGAGGGTGAGCCTATTGAAGCCATTGCCAAGTTTGACTACGTCGGGCGCTCTTCTCGAGAGCTGTCTTTCAAGAAGGGCGCCTCCCTGCTGCTGTATCAGCGGGCATCTGAAGACTGGTGGGAGGGACGACACAATGGCATTGACGGCCTGGTACCACACCAATACATTGTAGTCCAAGACATGTGAGTGTCTTACATGTTACTGTTTTGAATGCAAACATAAGAAGTGCATGATGCACATTGCGTGGATGCACAGTGAATACTAACTAGTCAATTTACCACTAAACAACCTAACTTCAAACTGCGGGCAGTTTTAAAGGAATAATCAGACATTTTTAATATCTGTCATGTACTTTCTTGCTGTGAGATGGATGGGAGCATCCATCCATCCATCCATTTTCTTAACTGCTATCCAATTCAGGGTTGTGGGGGTGGGGCTAGAGCTTATGTGAGCTGTCATAGGGCAAGAGCCAGGGTTAGACAGGAACATTTATTCTGTTTTCTGTCTGTACAGTAAATATGAACCCGCCGCCAGCATCTGTTTAATTAAGCTTATTACAAGATTGGAGACACAGGAAAGCATTTACTGTGCCTCACTCCACAGGTGAGAGTCCTCAAACCTAGAGAGCTATAAAAAGCAATACATTCATTTATAAATGTACCACTGTGGGAATGCTTTGGCAAAATGTGATTCTTATGTATTTTTAATCATACAATTAAAATAGAATTCTGCAAGTGGTGGAGGAACCAATATTTTCTGCCCCCCCTCGCTTGATTATTTTTGCCAAAGGCTACTTAACCACTGCCGGATCCACTTAGAGCCTGAGAGCTAATATCCTTACCATAATATCCCTTGTGGGTTAAACAACACACTTGTCCTTGTTGACTTTGTTCCACAAAAGGCTGCTGGGCCGTCAGGTTACTGTAGGGTCATGCACAGGGGACCTTTAGGCTCATTTGTCTTGTCCTCCACTGTCATCCCTGCTCAGCTGTGGAGCATTCTCCATCTCCAGGGTCCTTAACCAACCCTTTTGTCACTGTCTCGTGCTCTCAGCACTAACAAGCATACACTCTGCCATAGCAACTGTTGGTGCCTAATGGACTGGAGTCACTGTCTCGTTAGGACTGGAACAGAATCACTCCAATCACTTAGTAGCTGGCTGAGAAAACGGTCATTTAGAATGCCTTCACGCTCTTTCCGTTTCTCCTCCTTCCCCTGCTGCTGCTGTCCTGTCAAAGGACCCCTATCAATAATTCACCAGGAGGGAGCACTGCTGATGGGGTGTCTTCTTAGTTAATGAAAGAGCACGGGAATTTACAGCTGTACAGGTTGTCCCCAAAGGATAGTAACAGCCTGCTCTCTGCTTAAACTGAACAGGCCGAGGAGTGTAAGAGCACACAAGATTGTGATCTTCACTTGTCCCGTAAAATAAAACATGCAGAGAGATGCCTCCGAATGCACTTCAGCACAAGCTGTCGCCTCTCAAGATTTGACTGTCAAAATTTGTCTGTAATTTTTGTTCGCAGCTGCCTCTGCTTTGGAGAAGTGCTTGTCTGTGCTCTGACCCTGTGCATTCATGTGGATTTGCTAAATAAGTGACTGTGTTTTTATGTTGCCATCAGAGGGAACAGTGCAGCTCAGTAGGTCTGATTACTGCCACCTGACAGGCACCAACTGTACCGAGTATCCAGTGACACAGCTCACTGAAACCCATGCAGCTGGTTTGTGTGTGAGTGTCAGTGTGTGTCGCTACCAAAGTGCATCACCAGAATGCTGAGAGGTTCGGGACTATGACTCATCTGGCTCTGTAGACCTTGGGGGGTGGGGGGCGGGGAGAGACGCTGACTCTCCGGAAACAAATATCAAATACTGATACTGAAGAACTGTACAAATATGAAAGATTGACTGGTTTGCTGATTTCTCCCTTTTTCTTTTTCCTGTTGGTCTTTCACTTCTTGCTCTTTTCATGTCTCAATGTCACACTGTCTCCGTGTCCCAGAGATGACAACTTCTCAGACACTCTGAGTCAGAAGGCTGACAGCGAGGCCAGCAGCGGCCATGCTGGAGAGGATAAATGCTCAGGAAAAGACATCGGTTCACCCACTGACACCAGGATCTCTGAGGCCTTCATCACCAGGTAGATATACTGCTATAAAACAATGGTAGCGATGTTAGTTCATAGAGGTTCTTGCCATATTTTAGAGTAACTGTTCATTATAAAAGTCTATAACAGCATTTATTTGACTTTTACTATATTAGACCACTGCAAATTATTCATAATGTTTTCATTTGACCTAAAACAGGGCAGCTTGAGACCATCTCTTTAGTTTTATATTTATATTAAAAGGACTGAAGGAAGCGGTAACAAATTGTACCACATCCTCAGTGTGCTGCCTTCCTCTGACATTGTGTTTCCCAAGCTCAACTCTGTCTAATTGCAAGTAGAGGACTCAGCTTCGCCCACACTGTTGTGTCCCAAGTGACCAGACAGTTCTGTTAGAAAGTACGAGTATTAAATAACTATTTCAGTCATGCACATGGAGGAATGGCGCACACACACTGAGGGAGACGCACACAAATCCAATCACACCTCAGTCTTTTTGGCAGCCTCTCTGCTGGTTGTGTGCCAGTATTTTGTCTCCTGCTTCTCTTTTCATTGGTGGAGGATAAGCGACCTTGAAAAATATCTTACTGGGTTTTGGCCAAACACATGCTATTTTATTCAGAGCCATACTCACTCCCTCTACTTCAGTGTTGAAATGTTGATGATTCATACTAGAGGCAATATTTACACCACTGCAGGTATTGGTATGCAGCTGAACGTATCTGAATGAATCATCCTTTTAACATCAGCCTTAATAAGCGTCTTCATAGTCCTTAAACCAGAATCTGCCACATTCTTCCTGTCACTGGCTCCCAGGTGATCCCCACCTCTCTCCTCTTTCTTCTCCAGTCTACCCCCCCACCCCACCCTCCTCCTGCTCACTATCTACTCTTCCATTCAAACAGCAAGTGTTGAATCATTTATACCTTGGGCTTTTTTTTTTCTTTCCTTTTTTCTTTTTTAAGATATTTTCCCCACTCGGTGGTGTCAGTCAATAACATGCTCACCAGACAGACTTCTATGGTAATCACAGTAAGAATTAGTAAACAAGACAGCTGTGAGCCTCTTTTAGTGGAGAAGACACACATCGATGTGACCGGAGCAAGTCCTACACTCGGCCAGTTTCCTGTTTTAATGAAGAGGGGCATGTACAGCGTCTTGTGATTTACATTACATTATTAGTCGAAGCCATAATGAGCAAAGGGTGAGCTGTCAGTGTGGTGACAGCTTGCAGAGTAAGTTGCGGTGCCTGTTGTAGTACACACTATCCCAGAGGGAGATTGGTATTATGAATGCAGACTGCTCCACCTGCAGTTTAGGAGCGGTTGCTGCAGTTGTTTTCATATTCAAGAAGTCTCAGTGCAGTCAAGAAAAAAACAAAAAACAAAACAGTATTTTCTCACCAGACAACATGTCTGCACCACCCCACCACTGGCTCTCTATTATTCACTGTCTGAACTTTTAACAGTAGCTGTTAGTGCAGTCATAACTTTTTATTGTGCACGTTAAGTTATATTTTCACATTCAGACATGTGCAAGGGTTTCAGAGTGTTACATAATCAAAGGTCTGTTTGGATTTACCTGATACTCGGGCTTTGCAGGTAGAGCTCAAGTTATATTCACCAAAAACTTACAGACCTTCTCATTCATACTCATAGCTGCTTTTTGTTTAGCGCAGTCATGAAGCTGCCTGGAAATCTTAATGATATCGGCTAAGAGAGGATTTATTGGTCTGATGTAAACTCTCCACTTGATGCCATTTGTTTCTGAGATGCAACTGAGGAAGGGTAATTACTGAAGATTAACTCTAATAGCTGACCTGAGCTCTCACATATTACTAATTTAATATTTCATGTTGTCACCATTTCAGTAAATGTAATACCAACTAAAAGAAAGCAAGCAAGTGATAATCAAACTGGTCACTGTCCTACTTGACTGTAAGTGATGATAGCAGCTTTGATTAATCATTGCAGCCCTAGACTCTGTAGTGGTTGTCATAAATATGCAGAGCTGAGCCTGTTAGAGCAATACAAAGGTGGATATGCTCCTCTACTGGCCTTTTATGGATCCACTCTACCTGCTTTCCAAAATAAGCTCAACTGATGCATGACATCAGGGTTCTCCTCACAGAGCTAATATGCCCCATCTAATTCTGTTTGTAGAAGCTTTAAAACAATGTCTTTAAAAAAATTAAACTTTTTGAAGGTTTAAACTGTTGAATACATCACAGCTGTGTTTCCTAATTTCTAATTTGATGCAATAGCTGTAATTAAAAAAGGAAAACTGCTCAACTGCATGATGTTGAAAAGTTGAAAGATTTTTCTCTTAGGAAAGTTGTAAAGTAATGAATTAATGCCTGCCTGTTGTTTCCTCTTTCCTGGGCTTTCATTGCAGCAGACACAGGAAAAGATCAGATCCACCATCTCGGCGGCCGCCTGCCCGTCCCAGTGATGTCCACTGCATGGTGCATACCTCCCAGCAGAGTCATGGTGGACATGGCGGGACTCCAGAGATGGGCTCCCCAGTTCTAGGCCACTTCAGCCCACGGGACATGCTGCGAAATCGCAACCATGTTCCCATGGACAGCCCTGAGCGACGGCGCCGCGCTGGCCACGGTAGTCTCACTAATATCAGTCGTCACGAGTCCCTGAAGAAGATGGAGAGCCCACCGATTCGCCGTTCCACCTCCTCGGGCCAGTACACAGGCTTTACCGACGCCCATCATCACCACCACCACCACCACCACCACGGTGGCAAGCCCCTGGACCCGGAGACCATCGCACAGGTCAGCGCGGGACGAGCGGCGACCCGACCGCAGCTCCCTCCACCATCAAAGCCCTGCCCTGCCCTGTAAAAACATAGTCAGTCCCTGTCTTCTGCTTCCTCTGGCTGCAACTATGTCTGTGTGCTAAATACACGCAAAAGACTAGCTTCACAGGCAGACGGCAGGGAGCATAGCTTGACATTGGGACTCATCACAGTATATTCCTGTATACAAGATTCCAATAAATTCTTAATTTGTCAGAAAATGACAAACTATTACAAAATATTGCAAAGTCTTATCATGAATTTTGTCATCATTCTAATATGGCTGCTGTCACAAATATTTGAATAGTGGAGACATAAAATGTCTATTTATAGGCTGTCATTTAGAAAGCAGAGGTTACAGAGAGCACTTTAAACTGTGCTGGGCTGTCTGTCTGCCTACTGGGAGCATGCTCAGATGAACATGTCATCTCTGCATCTCCTTTGCAATTCAGAGCCATTAGTATGGTGAGGGAGAAGTGCCAGTGTAAAGTAATAATATCTACTAACTTTGCATGTATTATGCATGCTTGGTGTTTTCTTGAAAAATCTCTCCTTGTGGTCCTCTGATAATATATTTTTATGTTTCCTACCTGTCTATGCTCATTGTCTTTTTCACACTTTTAATTTCTCCATCCAATCTTGCCTTTTTGTTTTCTCTCATTTTTAATCTTAATCCTCCTGATTTCCCATTCATGTCTTACCAATGTCATTATCATCCTCCCATTACCCTACCTCTCTTACACACATTTTTCTTCTCTCCCGCAGGACATAGAAGAAACTATGAACACTGCTCTGAATGAGCTGCGTGAGCTGGAGCGGCAGAGCTCAGCCAAGCACGCCCCTGACGTGGTGCTGGACACCCTGGAGCAGCGGCAGACCTCCGGCAGCAGCGGTGGAGGTCCAACGCCAGCCAGCTCCAGCGAGTCTCTCAGCCCTATCCACGGCGTCATGCTGAGGTCAACTGCCAACACTGAGCCGCCCATCCGCCGCAGCACCAGTTCCTCCAATGATTCCATGAGTACGTTCAAGCCTGCGGTAGCACCACGTATGGGGGTGCAGCTCAAACCCCCCGCTTTGAGGCCCAAGCCCATGGTCTTGCCAAAGTCCAATCAGGCCCCTCAGCCTCCTGCTACATCTTCTCAGGACCCTCTGGATAAGTCCTGCACCATGTAACCTCCGGGATGGGAATCGGAGAATGTAAAGCAAAAACTCTCAATCTAATTACAAGGGACTGTGAAATGCTACCAGTGTCTACAGTTCTCAGAGATAGTACAAATAATTTCGAAGAGTGTGTAAAATACTGGGACCTGGATAGGAGAAGACATTTGCTTTTGGTGGTTTGAAGCTGAAAACAAGAATTCAGAGGATTAGATTTGAGAGACTGATGTAGGAGTTATAGTGTAGACAGATTCGTCAGCCAGATAAGTCTGTTGTCTCAGTAACTAGCAGATTTATGTGTTATATACTTAGGTTAATATTACATAACAGATATCTTTAAAAAAAAAAAAAGAATTTAAACAACAAATCACAAAGGCTTCCTGAAAGTTTTAGAAAAATGTACACCTTAGTTTAGTTTACAGATGATAATGAACTGTAACTCTGAACAACATATGGTGCATGCAGCTCTTTGGTTTACCACTGAATCTGTGGTGAGAACTGTAGTGACCACAGTGACTAGGAACTAGATCCCCCCCCCCCCTCTTTTTATCTAGAATGACCTTTGGGGGGTGTTGTGAACCAGCACAAAGGCCTTTCTGACTTTGAGATGTAACTAATTTCAAATGTTCATTAATATAAAAGGTGCTGTGACTTGCTGGGCAGAAATAGTTTTAAGGTCGGACTAAAAAAGGAGCCTAAAGAGCCCTTTACAGATTATTTATTAACGGTACTCTGTTAATAAATGAATAGTACTGACACCAGTATGCTTTTTTTTCTTCCTCCACTCGCATGTAAACTGCAGCTTCCTTCGGCAAGGCATGCCATCTGTTGTGTTTCATGAGTACAAAGATCACCTCTGTGCTGGCTTCACTCAGATTTATTTAAACATATTGCCTGGAATGAGAGCTGATGATTGGATAAAACCACTACTGCTTTATGACCTTTGTCTGAACATTTTGATGCATTCTTGCGATTCCTGCAATATTATCTTAGGTTGCAGGGAGAAATGCGCCTACTATGTGTTTGCCTTTGCATCTGTATAACCTATAGGGAGAAGTGTGGAGAAATGATGATGAAAAACATGTTATACTGTGTGGACCACATGCCATAGCTTCTTTTATGCCTTGTTTGGCTTTATCTACCCAAAGACATGAATTAAAGCGTGGATGCTGAACCTTCATGTTTAGACTTAAGGTGGCGCCCTGTGGTAGTGCTGCCAGTAGCCATGGACCTGATGACTGTTAGTGTAAAAACCTCCTAATATGTTCCCCCTGCTTCCTGTGCTTCTCTTTGCGAAGGTCTTTAAAAACAGCTGCTTACTTTGAGTCGCTCTAGTCTGTTTTATGTTTGGGAAAGAATGTCAATAATGTTTGCATACTGCTCTCAGACTGACATTGAGGCTCTCTTTGTGCATTTACCGATTTGTGTGGGTGATACAAGTGCATAAAAGAAAATGGGTGACGTGCGGCAGGAGGAAGCAGCCCATGTCAGTCAGCTCCTACGAAATAAGTTCAAAATGCAATCATAAAACTGTATATGCCAGACTTCCAGATTTGTGGCTGCACCCCTGTGTGTGTCTTTTTTTTTTTTTTTTTTTTTTTTTT
>VUQS01000694.1:17415-35536 GCA_015108495.1 Heterochromis multidens | reverse complement strand
AGGCTTCCTTCGATGTCGCCTGCTCTGGCCCCTGGAAGATAATTGACTATGGTTGCTGGTGTCTCTAACTTCACGTTTCTCAAAACAGAATCACCAATAACCAAAATTTCTTCCTTAGTGGGTGTGTCGCCGAGTGGGGAAAAACAATTCAAAACGTGAATGGGTTGGTGGTGTACCAGGGGCTTCTGTTTAGGACTACACTTCCTCCTCACCGTCACCCAGCCGGCCTGTTTTCCTGCTGCTCGGGAAAAAGTGCTGGGGGAGAGCTAACGGTGGCTAAGCTAGCTTGGCCCACACCGACTACAGGGGCCTGGCTAGCTACGGGATTTTCTAACGTGCGGAGTATAAAAGTAAGAAAAAGCACAAGAAGGACACAGAGGGAATCTGGAAGTAAACAGGTAGGTACTAATAACAGACAAAGGACCAACACAAAAGAAGGAGACTGGAAAAACAAAACGTGTGAAACTAAAAAGGGCAACACAATCAGAAAGGGTGAGTAAAAAAGCAAAGGCAGGACGCAAAACCAACAGAAATACAGATTGCATGCGATTATCAGAATAAAACAGGAAGTTACTAAAACAGAGACACAGCCTGCGCTCTCAAGCCATGTGTTCATCCTACCCTCACACTCTCACTCCATCTGCAAGTTCAAATGGAAGGTCGACCATATTAAGTGCTGTTTCAAACCCACCACACTTAAGTGGGAGTGGGTTATAAAGCCCTCCAACACTGTGTCTGTATTTTATGCCAGTTCACAAATGGTGCTCCTTAAGGGTCCAATGTTTCCAGAGTGGAGGAAACCCAACACAAAGGACTACTTCAGAGAAGAATAAAATAAAATCGCTTATGGCAAAATGTGAAACAAAAGAAAATACTGTCATCTCGACATGGCTCAAAAGAGACAGACAGAAAATTGAAGATACTTAATTTTAATTTAAATTTTTTTAAACAAGCTTAGTCCTTTATCGGATGAGGGACCATATTTGATAACTTGATTTGCATCATAAAAATGAAACATTTGGAAAAAAAAAAGTTAAAATTAAAAGAGACTTGTAATATCCTCCAATATCACTCTAGGTTTGAAATTTTGAACTTCCAAGCAATTCAATGAGTGTTCTATAAAGGACTGATGTCTTCTTCTTGTCTTACTTGTACTTTTGATGACCCAATTTTAACTTAAGTGTAATCATCTATCTAAATTTTCATTTAAAACCCTTTGTTCCTGCTTTGGAAAAGGGATATATAAAGTTTATAATTTTCTTAATAATACATTTTTATAATAGAAAACAAGAAAGGAGAAAAGAATAAAGACAACTGGGGGCTTTGTAATGTTTTTTTTTAATTATCTATGTAAACACATGAATGCAACGGAAACAGAATACACACATTTTTAGCAAGTGATGGACAGGATGGACCAGATACATCCTTCTGACAGCAATATAAATCACCACAGATGCTGACTGAAAGCTTCCAGCTCTGTCAGAGAAAGGCAAGGGCTTCCCAGATTTCAACTAAGAGACCGTTGACAGCCACTTGTGTGTAGGGTCAGATTGATTTTGGGCCATAGACTAGCAGAGGGTGACATAGACAGGGATGTAAGGGAAACATGGGGAACGGGAAAATGCTAAAAAAATAAAGAAGAAGAAAGGACACAGCAGTGACTGAAACTGTATAGAAAATGGGTCAAATCCACTAACTGTAGAGTTTAAGACACAAGTAAAGCTTAAAAGTAAAAATGTCTGTGTTTTAAAGCAATCTCGGGATGCCAGTGCAAACCTGAGAACCTTGTAAGTGAGATCATCTCCCTCATTGATGCCGTATTCCCTCCCTTTCTTCCTTTCATCCTCTTGGCCTTTGTGGTGAGAATAATAAGCTGGATACAACTGATACGTGTGGTTGTGGTTTGATTAACCTCTGTTCCAAGCTGTTGCTCCACACTGTATCATTACCTATTGACCTGCAGGTGCTCAGGGCTAGGGCCAGTGCAAAGGTCTGGAGGTGTGGGACTAGCAGTGGTAACAGGCCCTGGCCTAATTGTCTGTTCTTTGTAAGCTGAAGTTATTGGCAGCTGCCACTGTCTCCACCACTCCATTCTAGATATGGCAAAACGAACCAGAGCTTGCTAATTGCAATGGCCTTTTCATCATCTCAAATCAAGCACTTTCACACAAGCCAGGAGAGGCAGCATCCTCTCAGACCTTTCGTGAAGTACTGTAAGTATAGCACTGAGCTCAGAGCTGGACAGGCACATTACCACCACCACCACCACCTCTCAGGATGTTATGCACTCTCCCTGAGTAGCTGTGGGTATTTAGCACACAGCCCCACTGACCTCCTCTCTCTCTCTCTCTCCATACCTGAATGCCATAACCCGATTTTTACCAGTCATTTACGAGGGTGGCTGGCAGGAGAGCGGATAGCAGCCTGGATGGTGGGTGTAAGTGGGGGTGCGATGGCAGGGTGGTTGGAAAGTTCAGTGGTGCTGGATTGTGAAGGAGGGCAACTGGTCCTCCTGACAAGAGATCAATACTGTCCTCCAAGTGGTTGGAGTCAAGCTGCTGGGTCTGACAGGGGGCCGTGTGGCGTAATTGGATCAGGGGGCGCAGCAAGTCGCCTGCCCACCCCCCTTCAGTACTGTCACAGCTGTCACATGTCATCCCCCTGCACTGCTGTCACCCCAGGAGGCTAGTGGTTCTCTCCCTCTCCTCCTCCCCTTCGCACCCATGCAAATGTCCACTTAGCAGATGAATGCAGCCAATATTAGGCACATTCTTCATGCTTTTATGCAAAAGTAAAATCTATGTCATTTGAGAATTTCATGGAAATAAAGTCACCATTTATTCAGAGCTGAAAGAGTGAAACCGCCTGTAAAAAGTGAAAATGGTTTGGTTCAGCTTATTAAAAATGGAAAGAAAATAAGGCTTTGGAAAAACAAACAATGAGGGAGTTGAGGATTAGAAGAAATAAAAAGAAAAGGGAAAGAGGAAACTTTTTAGACAACATAATGAAAAATCTCTCCCTGCTATATTACCTCATATAACTCACCAGTAACACTTAATCCAAAACTATTGATTGACTGATGTGTAAGCTCTCAGAAAGTCTGTAAAATGAACCATGCATTGCGAGGTGCAGCTTGTTTTCCAATAAATATTGTAGCACTATTGCCAATGATCTATGGCCTTTCAGATCAAAAGAAGATGTGCAGTATCTTAATTAACTTGATTTTAAATGAGTTACCTGATCACTTTAATCTGTCATTTTTCAGAAAAGCACCTGGGAGATGACAATCGATTTCAATGGGCAAGACCTGCGTGCTGTAAGAAGACAATAAAGGAGATCACAATTGTGTTCAGTCTAGATTTTTGCTGAAATCAGTGCCTCTTTCCATTCCTAAAGGGAAACTAAGAATTTTTGGTTCACCATGACTGAAACGCTTCCAAAGTCTCTCTGTTTTAAAGCCCAAGTAATTGTTACCATTTCATCAAAAACAGCCTGAGCGCATTCGGAATAATCACAAATCATCTGACAGCCGTGGATATTTTTGAGTGCAGACATCACAGAGCTGGGTGGATTAAAGACTGGTTAAACATTAAACAGGAATCCATATGTAAATTTACAGCACCAATTAGGAGACACTGTCTGTGATGTTATCCTCCAAGAGACTCTCTGCCCTCAATTTTCACACACTTAATCAAATTAAAAGCTTAGGAGCAGCGTGATTATCGGATTATCATTGATACATGTACAATTCCTTTTAGTTTGGGTAAATGAAGGGTGGATTCTGGTACAATCTATACAGTGGCTGTTTGCTTTGGAAGTCTGCGATTTTGGGGAAAAAATAAGAATCACTTACTTTTGTAACAGAGCAAATATCAATTTACATTACATTTCCTAGAAACAAATCTAGCTTTTTTTTGTTTTCCTACAAAATTTACACAGTAGTTTGATTCTCTCAACAGTTAAATTGAATGTATAAAACAGTGCTGTCTCTTGTTTGATCTTGGGGCCTGATGACTCATTGACCTCATGGCTGGAGAATTGTTTCCACAATACATGTTTCATGAATGGGTTAAAACACTAACAGAACTGACAAAAATTAACTCTTAAAAAAACTCACAGATGAAGCTGAATCACTGTTTCACTGATCTATGACTGTAAAGCCTCCTTATGGGACTGCACATTCACCTTGGCAGCCTCAACGGTTCAGTGGCCACAAGGATGTGGTTAACCAATAGGTAGAAAGCCGACCAACTTCAGGGCAGTTGCAGGCTTGTGCTAAGTGATCTGTATTCCCAGTGAATCTGCTTTTCCTTAACCCTGTGAAATTAAGAACACTTCCTGAAACTAGCCCTCCCGACCTCTAGCATAATACAAAATTCAAAAAGCAGCATCAATGTTCTTGAGCAGAGTAAAAGAAAAAAGAGAGAGCAGAACAGGGCAGGGAGTTTTATTCATTAACATTTTTGGAAAATCCTTAAGACCATCTACATTATACTTTATATACAGTACCCCCATCTTACCATGCCACAATATGCCATGTGAGATGGCTGTTTAATTTCTTTTTCCTTCTGTCTCTCAATTTTGGAGGCTTTTCTCCACAGCAGGAATTCCATAAGGCTATACCCAAATTTTGTCAAGGTGTTTTGTAGACATAATTCACCAGATACCACCTGCTGTAAGACCGTTAACAGTATAAAGAACAAGGCTCTTAGAGTATCGAAGGAAAGTAAAGATTGGCAGGTGAAAGTGAGGCTTACAGGCTGACCTACACACAAGACCTCTTCATCCGTGACTCATAATCACTACTCTGGGGGAGTCACATGGTCTGCTAAAAGGCAGCCAAAGCCATTATGGGGGTGCTTAAAACTCCACTTAAAGATCACTTTATAGCCTATTACTTTAACTGTGGTTAGGTATTTACATGACACCTCCAGCAGCTTTTTGGTTTGGTAATACCTTTGCTTGTGGGTAGAGCATCTTATGTGACTGTCTGCTGTGACAAGTAGTCAACATTCAATCCCTATATAAAGGCCTTAATCTCTGTTTGTCTGTTGAGGATCCCGATGGGATTGTATTAAAGGATAAGACAAAAAAATATTCATGGATGCACAGAACAAGTGTTAAGCATAAAAAAAAAAAAATCACACCTTATGGCACTATGGCACACAACTAATTTCTTAGTTTCTTGGGGGAAATATGTATGGTGGCTTCACATGCTGCTGCTGTTACACTGTGTATTACATGACCGGGGTCTGGTCCCCCAGCAGGATAAGCTTGGATCAGTGGAGACAGCCCCTACCCTGGGGTCAGCAGCGACCGCGCGACCACACTGCTCTGACGTGACGTGGAGCTGGGGCAATGGTGTGTAAATAAAGGGGGGAGAATTGTGAATCTTGTCATGGTTGCAGTGAGCGGAGTAGAACAAGCAAAGATGGTTGCCCGCAAACCTGACTGCGAGGAGGTTTGCGGCTCTGTGTGGAGGTGGCTGGGTGGATGAGTGGCTGGGGAGGAGAATGACTGCCATCACTACATCTCACAGCCTTCCCCTGCCCTGACAGCTCAGTAACAATTCAAAACAGCTGCTCACTGCTGACATATGACTCAATCATGTACACAAATGAATGGCCATATGAAAACAATTCAGGCTATCAGAGTGGCCATGGCAGGTATTCTGCTGTTAACAATTCAAGCTTTTTCTGAGCTACTTAATCATATCTGAGAAAGTATGATTACATATGCAGTAGATGATTCTGGTCATTTACAACTTCCAATAGCCGCTTTTATTTTTCCCTGCCTCTTTTAATGCATGGTATATAATCACGCTAAATAAAAGGCCATTATCAGGCGTTTTCTGACAATTAGGCTACAGATGGATCAAAGTAATTATTTTACTTCAATATTTCTATATCCTGCTCTGTGTGAACTCCATGCATTGTGCAAATGTCTCCTCAACAAAGGATTACAATCAATTAAACATTTATGAAAATGGCATCGCTTCCTGTAACACCAAGCTATTTCCCCTGACATTTTGCACCTATTATATTTTCAGTCATTTGATGATGGTCCTGACTTATATTTGGACATTTTGATAAACACTACTGACAGTGATTAGACTGAGACAAGGTAACCGAGTGTAAGTCTCTTTGAGACATCTTGTTTCCTCACAGTTGGAGGCTTACATAAGCCAATTATAAAGTTATTAAGAATTGTAGAGAAATGTCTTTAGTAAACAAATCAGGGCTAATCACAGAATGATTACAACCATTACCTATTTATTATATAAGAGTTTCTTTTGAAGGCATTGTATATGACTGAACTTTTAAAAGACCAAAGAAACTAAGGATCTGTCAAAGCGTTTTTTTTTCTCTCTTTTTTTTAAAAAATTTGGTCACATTTTTAATGTGGTGTGTAAATAACATGAATGGAAGGAAAGAGAAAAATGCTATCCTTATCTGTGCCTTATCTCTGAGAGAAGGTATTCAAATTTGTTTTGTTGACTTCATTTACACCAAACTCTTGATATAAGTGCTTTTAACCTACAGCATGAAAGATGCAAACGCAGTAAACAAGAGATGTGTAGGGAGAATGCCTATGGGTTGAACTGGCAGACACCTTTATGACTAAAAAGATTCATATCCTCTATTTATCATTCATATCTGTGTTTATGCATAATACCATTTCACATTATATGAGTCAGTTTAATCAACAGGATTTACATGAGGCAGACTCCTTTACTGACAGAGTTTGTCTAATATGAGTGAGGCCATGGGGAGATGTTGTCAGTGTTTGCCATTGGGTTTGCTCATGGATGAGACTGTGATGAATGTCTCACCTCTGTATAGGCAGCTGATTTTAATTCATAGTTAAAAAAAAAAAAGAACTCACTTGTCACTCAAATATTTGAAATTTCGTAAGATTTCTTTAAAAATGACTGACTCAATGTGTTGTGTTTGTAAAGCTTCCAAAATATGAATTATAACTTCTAAATTATAATTATCTTATAACCTTATAATCTGTGAGTTCATGATAAACTCCTCTACATACCATGATATGTTATTGTAAGAATAAAGCTTGAAGTCGTGCTTGCCTTCATGTATTTGTGCAAAAAGCTCTACAATTCATGCTGTTATTCTGAGGAAGAGTTTGAATAAACAGCATGGTTCATTCCATCATAATTCTTTATTCACCTGGCATATCATGGAAATTTCAACAGTCATAGCAGATTAACCTTGTGTGTGCTTTCTATGGGTCCCTCTTTGATACGTTTACATGCATCCTGATCATAACCCCCGTTTAGCAAATTATTGCTTTTCCATCTTTTTCTCACTGACTTGACCTTCCTCTGGCAAAATAATCACAACTCTTATGCTGGAATATTTAGTCATAGCAGTTATATAAATAATGAATCCATTAAGGTTGGACTATTATCTTTGTACCTCAATGCATATGTGCCACCTGTATAGTAACATGTAGTACAGTAACAGGGAGGTCATATTAGGTGGCACTGAATAAGATTTAATTCAGTACTTTCACTGAATGTAAAATGTTGTTGCAAATGTTGTTGGTGTAGTATCAAAATGCCATAGCTTGAATCCCAGTAAGACACAGAATTTAAAGATGAAATCATTTTCTAAAATGAATAAAAGACCAGAATGTCAGTGACATAGTAGCTCATCCACGTCACGATCCATCACAATTCATAGGTTATTGTAATGTGTAAAGTACAGAAAGAAACATAAAAGTTTTCTTGTCACTGCTTGGCTGTATAGCACAAACTAATGAGAACCTTGAGCACAATTTGGATGAGGACCCATCAGGTGATCATTGTGTGTAAGTTGGATACAATTCTGACCAATGCTGTGGGAGAAGTAGTGATTCATTGTGATTTGTGGATGGATGGATGGATGGATGACAGATGCCTCACTGTGGCATTAGCTCATCGGTCTTTTGGCCAAAAAGTACTTCTCAAACACTATTGTGTAAACTACATCTATGCAATATTGTAAACTAAGCTTATTCAACAGTAGATAGACAACTCTTCTGATATTCATCCAGAGTGGATTCAGAAAAATAAAGCAAATTTTCATATGACTAATTTGTGTTTTGTAAAAAATGTTTCCCAAGTAAAAGTAAATGTTATTTTCACATAATTTTACCAGCCTTTTTCCTTTAAAAATATTTAAAATATACAGTTTGCTGAACACACAGTGGTGATTTGTAGGTGTTACTAATTCTATAAGCCTCAAATCTTAAGGATGCCATTTTGTTATACTGCTTTTTTTTTATTAATCATTAGTTGGATAGACTTCATTTAGAAGAAAGCTCATAAAACAAAATCCAATTTGGAGGTGGAAGCCTGAGATCTCAGTAAGACTCATTTGTATTTTTGTCTGAAGCAAATGTTCACCAAAATACAGAGTCAATATAGCAAGTTTAAATGAGACCACTAACAAAACCAAGCTGTCAAATACCAAAATCTCAGAACTGTTAGATACCAAGTGCCATCACCAAATTTCTTAGCTGTAAGTTCTTCAAATCTCCACTGGTTGCATGGCAACTTTTGCACCTAACTTAAATAGGTATGAAGCAAATTTAAAAAATCTAGGTAGCCTAGATTTAGTTGCCTTTGGACAGAATCAGGTTAGTGGATTCCCTTGTTCTACCTTTTAGTCTAGAAAGCAAATAAGTGTTTTTCTTAAAATGTTAGTTTTCTAAGTAGGAGGAATTTCCCCTTTAAGATTAATTGACAAAATTAATAATTATCTCTACTGAAAGTTATACCATCCTTGGTCATGGAAGAGCTAAAACCCTATTGGATAAACTGTGAAATTCATAGCTGTCAAACAAAAATGTGGAGAAATACAAACCCAAAAAACATTTTGCTGCCAAAGCAAGAGCTGTTTTTAGCAAGACTATGTAAAAACTATCTGAGTGGAGAGGTGCAGTATGGGCAAGGGAAAAAAGTACTCGATCACTTTCTTTGAAATTGCAAAATTGACCATGTTGTGCTTATGTTTGGTCCACCTGTGAAGGTTCATCTACGAAGATAGCATATTTTTTTTTAAAAAACAGCTAGTCAGTGAGATTTCAACACTTATGTTTGACACACAGTTCAGCCATTTCTCTCTTGCCTCTACTAAAGAAAAAAGAAAAATACTATGTTGTCCTTTGTGCATCCCTGGCAATGACAAGTAGTACCTCTTCCCATGACAGGTTTTGTCCTCTAAGCAAAGTTGCTGACATTGTTGAGGGATGAGTGGATACACAACAGAGCAGTGCTTGAGATATGATTTACACTACACTATATTCACACTACTTTAAACAAATTAGTAATGGTATCCCCAGGTGTATTGCAGAATATACAACTGTGTGATTAGAATATCCATATGCACTGTGGGACCCAAGGTATGTAGAAGGAGATATGAACCTTCCATACAAATATGAAACCAACAGTGTCCCCCTATTCCATATATAATCAGTCAGCCCACTGCAGGAAGAGATATCAGCCTAGCTTTCCATTTGGTGATAGTGACATGCGGCGGCATTAAGAAATCACCCTGAATGTGCCGGAGTAGATAACTGAACATGTTGGGTGTCTACTGGAGATATATTTACACAAAACAGGGAGCAGACAGGGTAGATCTAATTGACTAGGTAGCAGTTTGCCAAGGTTGGTGTAGCAGGTCTCAGAATCGAGTGGATGAGGGGCTTACAGAGAGGCCGTCAGAGAGCAAAAGATTAGTGCTGACGTCTCTGCCACATCAATTACAACCTGCTGCTTGGCTGGGGAGAAATCCCCACGACTGCCTCTTCAAGGCCACCAAGCACAAACTGGGTGTGTCAGAGGTCGTCCAGGGGAGGAAGCAAAGGACCTCGGCCGTCCCAGTGGGAGTCACTCCTGTGCGCTGGTAGTTCAGAGTCCCCTGTGGAGGGAGGTGCCACAGAGAGTTTCACAGCAAACACCAGACCTGTCACTCACTGGAGCCACAAGGTCCAGCACAGTTGGGGGTAGTGGGAAGAATGGAGAGTACTGTATAGCTTGGGCTATTTTTCATACTGTCTTCACTGTTTTGCATAAATGTTTAATAATAATCTCATATCACATACGTTAAAAGGCTTTTTCATTCCAAGTCATTATGTCTAATTTAGCAGTTAGACAAATCCTCTTTGCTCTATCAAAACACCCATTTCAACTGCACATGCAGTGCAGAGATGAGAATTAGTATCTAGATAATGAAATTTAACTAGTTCAGTAAGAGTAATGCTATTACATTTTCCATGCAGATTATTCTACAGTTGTGTGAAAAGTGAAAGAGAAGTTTTTAAGGTGGTTTTTTTTTTTTTACAACACACTTATCCCCAGTGAAATTCTGGGGATTCCGTTATTGTACTTTGTTGTTAAACCCAAACGACTTCTAATTCCAAGCACTGCTGACTCCAAAATATATACGAGTCTCAGCAAACAAGAACACAATGCCTGGGTGTGCTGGCCACCAGGCCAGAACGGCATGATGCCATCACACAGAGTTAGCTTTCCTAATCTGCTTGTCTGTTGTTGTTGGACCAGTCAGAACCCCCACCCCAGTTCATCCAGATCTGCATCCTTGTCAGTGGGGGGCTGACATCAGGCATTAGCCAGTGGGGCCTCTGATAGTACCAACACCTTCGCTTTTGGCTTGAACCCCTACCATGAACTCCACCACCAGGCAAAGAAGAACTATGACTAGAATGTCCAAAACACTCAGACTGCTAAATTATTTTTCTTCATATGAGTGTTGCTTCAGCAGCTGTGTTATACTTCTACTGTCATTTGAAACATTCAAAATTTTACGTCTTCATGCTTTTGCGCCAATATTGGCTATATCAACATTACGTCTGCTTTATTCTCTATTGTAATCAGTGTCCAGTTCCTTTGTATATACAAATGATGTCATTCAACCTGTCATACATTGTGAGGACAGAGGCAAAACAGCATGATAAGGAACTAAGAAGATCAATCCTTTAGTTGGCTAAACAAGTAGAAAATGGTACTTCAGAGATTCAGAGAATGGCATCATAATCCCTTTAACTTTAATTAGATTTATGTGATGCTCACCTTTCTTCTGTGACAACAAATTAATGATAAGCCAAAGAGAATTAAAACAGTGGTAAGTGAAACCCTTTTCTTCCCCCTAAGGCTCTCTACTGGGTCCCAGCCTCACCTAAAAGCTCATGAGAATTTAGATCAAACCCCTCCTGTGTAGAGCTGAGTGAGACCGGCCATAAATTGCTAATAGACTAAATGAAACGAGGTAGGAGGCTCCTGCTCAGCAGCAATTACCCCTTAGATGTAGTCATTCATATCCCTGCATGTCTGGTTTCATCAGGGCAGCACCGGCACTTTGTCAGGCTGTCTTTGTTGCACAGCATCGGGTTGGTTAGAGGACCGACCATAGAACTGATATGCAGGGGAGCATTTGAAACAACAAAGTGCTGTTTGACTGGCTGGCCGTTCACAAGAATGGCACCTCTTCCTGCCTTTCATGTACCATGGGTTTGTATAATCAATTATTAATCAAAGTTGCGTTTTGAAACTGAAACTCAAAGACACGTCTGCCACACTTAAGTAACTCCCTATGTTTTTTATTTGCTTGGCTGCCTTTTCACTGCTTTATTTACGATGCCCTCACGGTGTTTCTGATGATTTGCTATTAAGGCAAAGTGTGTCTTCATGGGGTAGTGAATTCATTTTGGGGGGCATGATTTTTAATAGTGAAAGGATTATTATGCCATATTATGACCATGAGCTACAGTGGGTTAAATGAATCAGTGCTGCCCATCCAATCACATGTTTTATACTATGTAGAAAATATGTTAATTTCATTGTCATTGGGTGAGCATAGTTACAAGAAAACAGAAAAGAGGCCGAGCAACAACAAGCTTATCGGCCAAATCGATAACACAGTATTGATGAAGATCTGCCACATCAGAGTGTGTGGTTTAACATTTTGGTCTTTTTTTCCTTACAAAGATTATAACAGAATTATCACATCAAAAGGCAAATATATCTTGTTCAGGATGGAAAATCATGACTCATGATTCATTAATTTAGTTTTTCTTTGGCAACAGAGGATAAATCAAGCTCCCATGAACCTCTACAATTGTTGTATCGTTCATTTTTCAATGGAAGATAACTGAACAAACACCTATGAATAAATATTGTGCCACTTGCAACTCAATTCAACCACTTGATAAAAAATTCATCCATTGTTTGGGAAACTCCAAACTCTTCTGTCCACCTTTTATTGTTAGACAAAATGAAGTGTGCACTGAGGGAGGGAGACCAGCAGTAAACACAGAGAATCTATTTAGCCATCCCATTCCAGGCCTGAGAGGAGAGCTGGGTCCTTCAAAGGCAGAGGCAACAATGTGAGTGACATCAGGTCATCCTGGCTCCTCACAGTCACCAGGCTGATAGAATTGTTCTGGGGGGAGATAGGAGGGACGTATGAAGCACAGCTTTTTTGTCATTGCCATATCTTATGATTGATGGCTCCATGGCCGCAGTGAATCTGCCCTTTTTAAATAATTTATGTTGCCCATTGCTATGGACAAGTAGCTTATAACCGGGTTGTTATTTTTCCATTGACTGGAGAGATCAATACTTTAAAGACATGACATAGCCACTAATGAACTACTTAAATGGTTCTCTGGAGTGCAAAACAATTTACTCAAAGCAAAGAGTGAAAACACTTTTATTGCACTCCATTGTAAAGTTCTACTTTAATGGATATAGTGTAAACAAAAAGAAAAGTGATGTTCAGTGTTGGAGTCAGTTCTATTTGAATTCAGCATGTACTCTGAGTTGAAATTGTAATTCAAATAAAAACCCCTATACTTGCATTCTTAAAAACTGAAAATCACTTTGATAGTGTACATTTGCATTAAATCTAGACTGTTAAAGTGTCCTGAAAGTGACACTTCTAAACCCCAAATAAGCAAAGCAATTCCCTAAAACAGTCCAGTAGAGTTATATGTTGTAAATCAAAAGGCTGCTGTTCATTCTCCCTCTAACAAAGTGACAAATTAGGCAAACAATAGTGTTTGAATTCTTATTAAAGTTGATTAATTCATATCATTAGCTGATCGCACAACAGCTCATAAAATATACTAAATTAATTTCTTTACTGTGATTAATACATGAAACACTTGAATTAACATCAATAAATCAATTTGTGAATCAATTACATTATCATGTTTAAATACAGAGCTAATAGTGTACATTAACTAGAGGTGTAGAAGTGATCATATATCATTTGGCATTGTAAAGAGGAAGAGCAGAGGAGCATCCTTAAATGATCAACGATTAAAGAGATCCAACTCTAACCTTAATAGGTCCCCGTGCAACTGCATGATGATGTTACTCCGAGTTATCTACAAGGAGAATCTGATGTAAGCCAAGCTCCCTTTAATCTTAAATTAATTCAGTACAAGATTAGTGTTGCTGATACATGTAAGTGATGTAAACTCTGACAGCAAAACCTCTGCAAATACACTATTTCAACAATATTAAAGCAAGAATTAAAAGTAAGGTGGGAATTATCTCAAACAATTATTTGAATTGTAAATACATACCTAGTTTTTCTGTTGCAAGCTAAGCTTGTTTATATTCCATATATGTTAAGGATACTGTAAGTGAAGTGAAGACACCTCAGACAAGATGCTTCATCCAATTTAGCACCTGGAAACTGCCTTGTACAGTATAAGTGACTGCCTGCTTCACTATGAACAAGCCAGCTATGAAAGGCACGTCAAGACTTCTTTCTGGCTGCACCGCAGAGAGCTACACATTGTAGCTGCCTTAAAGGGCTGCTGCACAGAGGTGTGAGAGGTCCTCTCAACCAGATGTTGTGTGGATCAGTCAACAGAGTTAACGTGACACACTTTGTAGAGAATTACACTTCTACCACAGCGAGCTTAGGGCCTATATGGTCTCGCTAATAAACCTGGACCTTGTAATGGCTGTCTGATCACTCAAACGTAGGAGCAGTAGCAACAGGAGGACAAGGAAATGTCATCCAACATGGATAGAAAATGTACCTCCACCTTTGTTTAAGGTTCATGTGGGCTGAGTTTGATTGGTTTCTGTGTTTGTGCCAGTGCTTGACTTGTTAGATGTTATACGCACCAGACTTAAGAGCTTTTTTTTTTTTTTTTTTAACCACTTGGCCTGCTGGGGAACCTGGCTGTCCAATATAGGCAAGGTTTATGAATGAAGCTCTACTAGACCTTAAGGAACTGCAATTAACATAATCTGAGCAGAGGAATAGTGCATAGAGTTCCACAAAACTACTTATAATGGCCAAACGTAATGAATTGCAAGAACATTTAGTGGTATCATGCAAAAGAATGAATCAATAAAGCTAATTGAATTTTACATTGTCATTACAATGAATATTAAAAATATTAGAAATATGTTATTTTAACCTTCAAATATGTTGACTTCTGGACTTCTGGACAAACTATTGGTTGGCATATATATGAGACTATGGGCAATAGAGTAGGATCAATACAATGTTGATTTTGCTCTTTTCATAAGATTTATTGACAATCAGGAAATATTGATCGCCACACTTATCTTTATCCCTGTGGTTAATCTGTGGTTTGTACATACCTTTTGTGTTTAATATCCCATACTTGTCACCTATATATAATAGACACACTGTGACATAATATCAATAAAGCGACAGCCTAATATTTGCATATCACACAAGTTCCACATGCCAATTATTTAATAAATTAAGCCACCAATGTGTCTAAATGTCCCTTTCTTTATACAGTTCTAATAATTATAATCCCTTTAAAATCTCCAGAGTTAATTCAAATGCCACTTAAGAAGACGTTCTTTACTACAGATGTAATAGCCACTGGCTTCTTGTGTCTTCTTCCATAGCTATTGATGTATTCTACGATAAAATAAAAGACATACTTATAAAATGCACGAGTGAATCAAAATGTGTACCAACTTGAAACAATCCATTATTATAGAAAGGATTGAATTAATTCCACTCTTGCACCAAGAATTGCTTGATGCCTCGAAAGATAATTTGCCATGTAATTCTTTTCACCTACACAGATGCACCAGCATACAAGGCGTACAGTTTTTTTTTTTCTTAACCATGATAACAACCATTAATTCATCAAGAGTAAATAAAATGTTTTGTTGGGAAGGGACATTAATTATCACATTCATCTGCTTGCTGTTCCAAACTGAGCTATAATGAAATGTGCTGTAATAGAGATTGCTCTTGGGGAGGCAAGCCGTTTATGAATCGCTAGAGGTGCAGCAGCTGCCTTCCCCCTTGAGAGATAGAAATTTATGCCGTATACCCTGCTGATTGTTGAGAAGGTAAAGAACCAATAGCAGCATGTTCAGAGGTTTAATTTAAAGTGTGTTTCTCACTAGGCTGCTCACAACACTTAATTAAACTCTGCTGTTTTGGCAATGACAAATGCTGTGGTGCAGGAGGAAGCTGGGCTGCTGTGACTGAGAGGCTTTTGTAATTTCTTTCATGTGCAGCGATGGCCAGATCCAGGTCAGAAACTGTAGAATTAAAGAACTAAACAAGATTCAGACATGGGGAATAGGAGGGCAAGGGGGTGGGCGGTTACAGTCATTTCTTTCGCAGGAACACATCTATTTTTCTCTCTTTTTACGTCCTCTTTTTCATTTTTGGAAAGTTTTGTCATAGATTTATGAGGGCTTAGCTCCCGTGCCTGGTTTTCTGCACGTATTGCCTTTCACACTGTCGTTTCCTAAGGCATGTGTCTACTTGATGGAGACTTCAACATTTTACTGAAAGGTATGATGAATAAAATGAATAGCATGTTCCTCCACAGAATATTGTTCCTATTATTTCATAATGGTCTGATCTTTCTGTTAAATCTCTTACTATGACTCTTGATTTGCAGAATCATATTTTTACCACAGGAAACATTAAGTTTAAAATATTCAAGTAAGTGAAAAATTTAACTTCAGAGGTCTAACACACAACATCAAACTCAGAGCAGTCAACAAACTGACAGGGAGTGACTAATAGCTTTTTTTCAGGGTATAAATCCAATTCATGCCAAACAAAAATCTTATTTTGTTTCTGTAATGGTATGAACCGTATTACTGTGCATTTCATGAGATTCATTTAAAAAGGTGGAGCCAGTCTAGCACACAGCCTCTGCAAAGCCCTGCTTGCTGCTGTGTTATGAAGTCGGAGAACTCTTGCTATACTACCAGGAAATAACCACAAAGATGCCTGCAAGGCATAAACAGGAGCTGGAGCATTTCATTCAATAATGTAATCCATACTTTTAGGTAAAAGACTTAAATTCTTATGTACTTTTTTATTACTTGAGTGAATGGCACCACACATTTTTTTCTGTCACATGTCAATCTTTTTACACAGACCTTTACCACAACTGTATAAATAAGTGGTGTTTTTACTGGTGCAAAGCAAATAGCAATTCACATAATACAGTTTCAAGGTGTTCCCTGCAAACACAATCACTGCAAAATTTATCACCTTTAAAGGCTCATACATAATTTTTTAGTACATTAATCTTTTTCTCTTTATGTAATCTAATATTAGATATTATTATTAAACTCTATATACTACATGGCAACAAATCTGTATCTTATAAACAAATCTATTTTATATTTTCTCCATTTTCCCAAGCCAAATTCTCTCTCCAGTGCAATACATTAATACACATGGACAGACAATTATAACTGTCTTCAGTAGCATGTAAAAATGTATTTACCCATTCATTCTGAAATTTGGTACAAATTCCATTAGAGGTGAAAATGTTGTGACTATGCTGAGCATTAAATACAAAAACAGAAGCATGCATGTGAAAAAAAACATTGTGTTTATTTAGTTACTTATATAGGGGATGCAAACAGCTCTATATGTATTTTGGTGTTCTGTAAATGCCAGGGAGACACAGCAGCATCCGTTGGAGTTAACGGTGCAGCACTTTTGTGTTCAGTAGCACAAATCATTAATCATGAGGCCGGCCATATTCTTGTAGTGCCTGTGCTTTCATTACTGGGCCTAATTAAACAGTTCTGTGAACTGGAATCTCAGATTCCTCTGTTACAGATTATCATTAATTATGGTGAAAGTGCTCAGAGATGTTGGACTCAATTATATTCTGCTCAACCCTGGCAGTGGGGTGATTCATTGTTCTGAGCACTCCACAGCCGTACTGTCTCTGCTTATCACCAACCTCCACTTTTGTAAATTGGGCTCTGCCAGCCAACAAACTAAGAATTATGTGCTGCTTTTTTCATTACAGACATGTTGGAGGAGCACAGACCAATTAAGGGTGGGATATTTTGTGTGGAGTGATGAGGCAGGCATTGGTGCAAGGAGATGGGGGTTGGATGGGGGTACTAGGGGGATGAGCTCACCACCATGCTTAAGTTGTGGCTTTATTGCCATGTGTGGTGCATCTCTCCACCAGGTCTATTGACTGATTATGCTAAGCATACTTTCTCAATATCTCAACGCTCTCAGTATTGTAACTGTAAAATTAGAATTTGGACAGATATGATATTGATATTTATCTGCAAGTACTGTATACAAACAAAGATTTCCAATGTTGTGGAGAAGGGTTTAAGTGGATATTTCTATTATAGTGGCAGCTTGGAGTGTGTATAGCTTGGAGGAAAGTGATAACTTTTCATAATATTTGTGTATGACATGCAACTTTTTATGCAGCTGAACAATGTCAATATTACTTCTATGGTTTTATACAGGGTATGTGGGGGTCTATGATGGAAACAGTGTATGAATGAGATTATTGGTCACCTTTTTTGAGGGTCAGAGAATTGAGAGGAAAAACTGAATCAAAGGGAAGTCGACGTTCCAGTGGTAAGCTTAGGCCTTAGTGGTTTGTACAATTTCATATGCCACAGTAGGTAGTGATTTTAATATATATGAAAATCAGGCAGAACTGTGTGCAGGTGTTGCTTATAATATCACCAGTGGGAGATTTTACAAAGCAGGACTGTTTTTGTTTCCTCCCACTACAGGGCTGTCTCAGAATGACTCAAAAAAAAAAAAAAAAATAAGTGAAAACTCAA
>VUQS01000694.1:0-17395 GCA_015108495.1 Heterochromis multidens | reverse complement strand
CTCAAAATGACTAAAAAAAAAAAAAAAAAATCAGTCACACTTCCATTTACTTCAAAAATTAACAACTTGTGGTAAAAAATGGAGAGATGTGAGAGGAAAACAAAGTACAATCTGAAATGTCAAAATTTAATTTTACAGTATCTTTGTTCTCCTCATAGTTCCTTAAACTGTGGCTGATCTAATCCCATAATTCCCCCAGCAAAGGGGCAAGAAATGGGATTTTTCCTTCTAGTGACATAGCACCAGCTCATTGAAAATGTAATGCACTACTTCCAAGTCACAGGTCACCTGGCAATCTGAATTTTAAAAGGACTGTGAATAATATTCTGTTTTATTTTGAAAATGAACTTTGTGGCCTCCATCATGAATCCAATATATGTCTTAATCTTATGGGCTCTTGAAGCCCACATCTCTGGAAGAAGGCCTTTGACTCCTGAACCTAATAAGGAAATCACTTGTTTTCTCATCCGTCTTCCCAGTTTTATAGGGGCTGACACAAAACAGTCCTTTATTTTAAAAGTATTTGATGAACCATGAAATGTGCATTATATAATATTGAGGCTTTTCTTCACCCTTCTATGTACAGAAAAATGATTACTCAAGAGATCTAATATGCATAAATTAATATTATTATGATCATCATCATTAATATTTTTAATTATATTTTACAAATTCATATAGGGTAGCTTTTCAACAGTGCATCCTAAAGATGAAAAGATTAACATTTAGGCATTTATTGTTATTCTGAACTGAACATGGCTGACAGTGGCAGTGAATTTGAGCGTTAATTACGCACTAACCTTTTCAGAATGGATATTTAGACATGCTGTGTCCTGCGACTCTGAATGTTTCAGAAATGAAAACATCCAACGACCGATCAGTATCTGCTCACATTAGCATAGCGTTTTAAAGCCCAGTGCCCTAAAACATGCCACGGAAATCCTCTCCTATTTATCTTAAAATAGCCACTTAACTTTGACTGACACTAATTCTTACTACATGAAACTGTAGAAACCCCTTCATTTCCCCCTTCTGTCTCTGTCAGAAAATTACAAAAGACAGAGTTTGTGATGTCCCCAGTGTGCAAATCCTTTTATTCTGTCAGATTACAGCATTTGATATGACGTAGTGAGGCATTCTGGCCTCACATGCCTGCCAGAGAGAAGGGACCTGTCAGCAGCAGAGGAGAGCAGTGCAGATCATCACTCTGACTGATCCACAGGCCCAGAGACTGTCATCTCCTCCGACTGTACAAGTCAACACAAATAAAAGTGAGGAAGCAAAAGCCATAATGACTGGGAGAGATCCAGGCTCATTGTGGCCATTACTTTTATTCAAACCTTACAGATGACATGATGTGAAAAATGAGCCTGTGTCTAGTCGGGTGCCCATTAGTGAGTGAGCACATTATCTCCCCTTTTTCACATTGAATCTCCTCCCTGCATGCAGTGGCAGATGCTCCCGAGGAGTCACTCACTTTTATGGGCTTTTGACTGCAGTACTCTTTTAAATACAGGGGCCTCCACTAGGCAGAGATGATGTATGGCTGTCAGTGCTCTTTACCTCACTGACAGATGCCTTCAGTGGATCCCTTCTTAAACCTTCTGTCTAAAACTAACGGGGACAGCTAACCTCTTCCTTCACAGGGCAGACAAGCATGCATCAAATTGATTATTACTGGAGAGGGGGTGATTTCTAAAAAAATCTCTATTACCAGACAATTACAGTGCAATTTACTTAAGTACAATCTGAAGGCAATCATGAAATACAATTCCCCAAAACCCAAATGAGTACTATACTCAGAACCTAAAAATTATAAATATTGAATCTATTATATGGAGTATAGGAGAATATAACTGTAGATTTGATTACAAGAAAATGAAGATAGAATAGTGCCCCACACAAAAAAAAGGGGGGAAAAAAGGAAGAAGAAGCTTGGAAAGGTTAAACCTCTTGATGCAGTAACGCCACTAATCGTCATCAAAACTCCCCCAGGTGATGAAGGAAAATCAATTACTTAGTCATATTACTATGTTCCTGTCATATAGATGAGATTGACATGAAGAAGAAGTGCTTCTTCTTTCATCTATCTAGGTGGCAAGTTCACATCACACACACACTCAAAAAAACTTGTTGCTCAGAGATATTACAATCTATTTTCTGGCACATTTGCAAAGAAGTGAAGCAAAACAAATTTACAATGACTCAACTTTGATATCCATTCTAAGAAATTTTTCAGTGAACAAATATAACGGCAATTCTTTGCAGACTCTTGCCAAAAACATCCATGTGATCTTTTCAGAACCAATGTGTAAAAAAGTGGAAATTTAGGAAAATAAGAAAATGTGTGAAGTGAGAAATAAACATAAAGTCAACTGAGAAACATGTGAATAAATCCCCTTTTTCATTCCCAGTGGCCAGTCATGCATCAGTGTACAGTGTGCTGCAGTGAGCAAATATTCAGCAGCATGGAAACCCCCAGAGAAGGTGGAGCTTATTTTTAAAATAACAAACTTTATTCTACAATAAGAAATAAATCTAGATGTGGTGCTACAGAGCAAAGCTCAGAGGTTGTGTTCGGTGACAGGGAGTGCTGGCTTCTCTCAGGCATGAGTATGAACCAGTGGTTCAATCTAATCTCTGACAAGAAACAACAAGCCTTTGGGACACCCCTGGGGTCCACCTCAACACCACACAACATCATAAGCAGCTCAACTCAGAGGGTTAGATCTACTGTAGCTGTCAAGGGAGAAATATGTTTCCATTTTACTACTTCAGTGGCAAGGAAGACCATACAAATGCTCCTCTATTGCCTTCACTATTGCTCACTCGTTTGAATCTTTCTCTTCTCTCTCTTTCGCCTCTGTCAGTTTTCCCCCAGTACACATACTCAAGGGGTTCCTTGGTGACTGCGTCCCATTACTAGCAAACGACAGCTGCACAACAGAGCTGAATGTCCCCAGTGATATCACTCAGTTCACCACATTCCCAAATTCAAAAGTGTGCAGGATAAACAGGATTTATTGGTTTTAACTTAATTTCTTCACTTCTATCTGTTAACTAATCTCATATAGTAATTTGACAGTTATACTTTGTAAACAGTAAGGTAATATCAATGAAAATTTTAAGATGTCAATATTTGTTACTATAATTACAACCAGTGAATTCATTAAATTAGCATTTTTTATCATTCTTTTGTTCAGCACACACAAAAATATCAGCTGTTTAAATCTGAGGTAATACTAAAATACTAAAACCAAAGATATAAAGAGAGAGCACCTATACATACTTGTTTTTTAACCATAATTTAATTTCAATTCTAATCAGTATAGTCACAAAAACTTATAATTGTTATGCCGCATGGTGTATCAGTATTATATACTGCAGTAGTTAAGCCATTGTTTAAATTATATGTTTATAAATAATACTGATATAAACCTATATCAGTAACAGTAAATGTAAATTAATGATAAGTCAATTGCAACGGGCTGTTATTCATTTCAGGTTCAAGGTGACTAGGTGACCATTTTATCTGGTCACAGACAGTAAATTTCAGTACCACAGTGTAATGTTAATATCATCAGGGCAATGCCTGTTATGCACAGAAGACTTCACAGTTTAATAGTTTAAAGATGTAAGTTACTGTTGATTGTTCACATCGTTCTCGCTGCTGAGACAGTCTGTTCCACTGTCAGTGTTTATCCAAACATACTAAGTTCCAGTGATTCCACAAGGATCTCAGGCATGATTGTGTTAATCACCTGACACACCTGATTTACCGATTCATTTTCCCCATTCATCTTGGGCAAATGTAGCGACAGCTTGCAATCTGTTTGTTTTGAGTTGTCAAAAAGGAACCAAAGGCATGTATCAACATGGAATAGATGCTACTGCAAGATGTCACCAGCTGCACATGAGATGATGAATTGCAATCATATGTTAATCAGTCGAAGTTGCAGTGATGAGTTGTTTACATGGCGTTCCATCACGAAACTTGGGCTGCTCCATACATATGGATTCTCAAACTGACAGGAGCAGGTTGCCATTTGTGGTACTAATGAACAGCCTTAACTTTTTTTTTATTTTGTTCTTTTTATCTTGTTTGTTTTTCAGCACCATAGGAACAACTAAAAATGCATTTATGGATTAAAATGTGTCTTCAATGAAAAATTAACTGAGTTTGTTCATGCGATTATAATTACTTTGTTTAAATTTGCCCGCTTGTTATTGTTGTTACAAAATGTATGCATGACAAGTGCTGCTAAGACTCCCTGACAATACTGCAAAACCAATAGTGTTTTCGTCCTTCATCACTCACTGTATTTCTCTCTGACATGCATGCAGAATCATATAATGTATGTGTGGGTGAGGGTGTGTGTGTGTTTTGTGGAAAGCTGGCCACAGAACAAACAGTAGTAGGTCCAGCAACAAAGTCAATACTAGCGTAAGTACCTTTTTATTTCCCTAGCCTCCCACAGTGTTAGATCCCGCAGTTTGTCCAGCAAACTTACTAATGACTGAATAGCCTTGCTGCTTTACTATTGTTTTCCTTATCCATAGATAGGAGAATGGGTAGACTCTAGCTGATAATTTCGTAATTAGCTAACACTAATATGAGAACACATATACAATCTGTGGCCTAATATCTAGATAAAAGGGAATTAGGTAAGAAAATCAAAAGGTGTGACAGTTCCCAGTTTCAGGACTTCAATAACAATATTTCAATAACAATATTTAACAATATTTTGTTACATAATATTTTAAAAATATAATTGTTCTCATCTATTATTAAAATTATATTAAAATATCTAAGAAGTGACCTTACTGTACCTGAAATTCACTTTAAAAATAAATGTGGAGCTGGTTGGTATGGTTGAAAAATTAAATATTATTATCAAGGATATTTTCAGATACTAACAAGCTAATGTCTTGGCAGAATAATCGGGCTTGAACAAAAAACACAGTAACAGCACACTACCTAGTTCTGCAACCTTGATTAAGATGCATCCTGTCCTACTGGCACAATACAACCTCCGTCAGTCCTCTAAAATATACAGTAATGCTTGAGGGGGGGCAGGGTACATTTGATGCACTGGCATGATATTATTTCTTCAATTGCTGCTATACAGAGAAAAAAAAACACAACTAATGTTTTAAGAGGTTTAAATGTACTATATTACTTCCTACCAAGAAGACCATGCATTCAGAAGCAGCCTGTATTAACTGCACACCTTTCTCATCATATCACAAAACAATTAATATAAGACTTTACATTAATAACCCACAACTAACTCAACAAGGCACACTCCATGACGCACTGTATGTGTCATGAAACTTACCACTTGTAATTGTACATTTATAAAATTACACTGCCAAACTGAATGCTGGGCAATGCTAGCTAGCCAGACAGCATAACAGTATGTTATGCTGCTCTAGGCTCAGACTGCTGCAGGACTCCCTGTGATATGCTATGATACACTGAGCATTTCTTCTCCACTCAATTCTTTTCACTCTCCAGGTCTTTATATATCACCACTGCATGTCATTAAATTTTGTCTTCTCTCTTCCATAGTTTATGGAAGAGAGTAGTTTATGCTTTATCCTGTCTCCCTATGCGCTCCTTTTTTTTTCTTCTCAGAAATGCATCAAAACAACTTGTGACCAAGAGAGAAGCTGTGCATGCTTTTTGCAAGTTTTTTGGATTTGAAAAATATCACAGTTTTACTGTCATTTCTTGTCATACTGCTTCTGTGCTCCCTGACTTTCCCTGTGGGCAGGGCTTAGGTAACTCCTCCACACACAGCAAAAGAGAACCAGGTGAGTCAAAGATAAATTGTTACTCAAGGCTAAGAAGGTTTTTTTCTAAATGACAAAATGACACGCAGAACTCTACTGTGGAAACTAGAACCCAACTGATTTATCAGCGGGCCGATATTATCAGCCAGTATTTATTTGCTGATCTATCTGTATCGGCATTTATAACTGACAATAGATGAAAATTTAAAAAGTAAAGAAGAAACAGGATGGACGTCTTTCAACAATGTCAACAGTGTTTTTGTTGCATAGATTGTCCACCATAGGGCACTCTGCAACTTCACTGTTTGCAGCATACGTTTTTGAACGCCACAAAGACAGCAACCAGCTGATCCAAATAGAATCAGGTAGAGCTTAAATGAGTAAATGAGTAACTGCACTTAACAAATGGTAGCAAAATCTGTTCATGTCTCATGGGTCTGAAAGAAAAAAAAATGTTGTCCGATATATTGGAACATCAGATTTTTAAATCACCAAATATTGGTATCAGTATCGGTCTTAAAAATCCCTTATCATACCTCTAGTGGAAACATTAACACTAACTAGTGGTATGCTGACTTTATTTTAAAAACAGTGGTAACAATATGTGGCATTACATCTAACCAAAAAGTATAAGCTAAAGCCTTGTGTCAAACATTTATTTTCTGATAACAGAGTCAGGGTAGAATATTTATCATTTTGCTTGGGTGATTTTATTATAAGCTATTAATGTTTTATTTCTTTTTATGATGACATTCAAATGTTTAGTGAGCCATTGTAAACCTTTATAAAGGGACACTTTTGCAGAAGTAGTAATAATAGTATTATTGTGACACACTGAAACTGCCAGAATCTTAAAAAATTACTGTGATGTCAATTTTTGCCCAGCACTAATGCACAGTACATTGAAAGTGAAGTATAGCATTGAAAGCACATGAAGTTTTTAACTGTTCAGCTCATGCTGCCTTAAGGACTTGATCAATCCTGCTTAATGAAAATAGCCATGGCTCTCTAAGGGATTTATTAAATAAGTGAAAATGCAAACAAGGTAATATTTTTAGAGAACTGGAAGTGACAATATAACGAAAGTAATTATAACAGTATATGAAATATGCAGCGAGAGGCTGCTGTGTGTAAATAAATTAGAATCAAGAGTAAATAGAAACATCACAAGCACAGACACACTTATAAACTATGCTACAACTAAATTGCTTCCACACTCCATGGGCTCAATATGCGATTTAAAAGAACCTAGCGGTGGCAATATTCCTCTGATATGGTGTTTAGTTTTAATAGGAACCCTCAGCTCAAATATGAGCTGACAAACACAGCAAGACAAACACAGTCTCTCTCCGGCAATGAAATATACACTATCAAATAGACCTGTACCTTTTTGAATCCACCGTGTGGGTGAAACTAAAGCGCAGAACAAACAGCATTCTGATATGGCTTTGAGGGTGATAACAGCGTCTGACAGGGTGGAGAGAGCAGCCTTTGGGCTCAGTGCGAAAACACAACCTGTGATTGACATGATTCCCTGGCCTTAGAGAAGTTTACCTTTTAATAAGAGCTCAGAGAGGCCCTCTCAACAGCCTAGACTCTCACCAACAGCAAGCGACGTTTGGGGAGGTGTATGTGCGTATGTATTTATGTGTGTGAGGCTTATTTGTGTGCATGTGTATCGACCCACATGTGTATCTGTGCCCACTTGTAGCAGATTTCAATCAAGGATTTCAGCCATGCCCAAATATCCCTTCTCTTTTGGGCTGAGTTGTTTGAAGAAAATGAGTGGATTCAGGATCAAGAGCCTTTCTGGAGGAATTTAAGTCTGTTTGAGGATTATGACTTCTTCATCCTGTACAAAGCCTGCAGAGAGAGCTATATGCTAGCCCTTGGTGGCCGGGCTTAGCAATGCATTCCAGACTGCGATATAGAAGAGATAAAACCCAGGAAAGACATCACGGTATTGGGCACAGATCTGCAAAATAAATAGGGAAGTCTGAACCTTTCCAATTTTACTGTAGAATAATAATTCTTTCATGGTCTTAGAATATGCATGCTTTTAAAATGTTATGGATGTACTGTAATAGGAACATATGTGAGAAGCTGTAGAAAGTTTTTCTTAGTAACCTCAAATAATACTGATGAAAACATTGCTCTTTAGCTGATAAACATAATTGCAAGCCTGCTTACTGCCTTTGCGAAATTCTGCAAACATTTCTCTGTACTTCTGACTCATGGTTTCCTCTTCATGCCAGGGCTTGTTTCTCTGAACTCAACAAACTGCTGCAAAAAGCCACACCTCTTTTCCTCCTACTTATAATTACAATTATCACGCCAACACATCCCCTGCCAGCTCTGCTCAGCATCTTCAGGTTTCAGCCAGACTTCCTGCAGCATTGACAACATGCCGGATCTATTTCTGAGAGATGCCACAACTAACCTAGCCTCCAGTGAAAGCCATAGTGACTGTGATGGCCACCTCACATAAACTTCAGCTGATGAGAAAATCATGTCTGCAGCACAGCCAGCTACTGCTGGATCATCTCTGGAGCAAGCTCCGCTCAAATCTGTCATTATTTACCCTGTTGACTGCATAACCTGAAAGCAAAACAAGAAATCAATAGAAAATGGGGACAAATTACTGTAAGCGTCAATATTTAAGACAGCTGAGATAAAGGGCTCTGAGCCAGTAATAGATTCTTTCCATTTACCATAAGATTATTGAGAAGAGGGTTTGTCAGTTGCTGATAAGCCCATTAGTTAGTTGTTGATAAAACAATTTAATATCGTTAAAACTAAAATATAACAAATAGAGGTTGTTAAAAGATAAGATTAATATCTAGCAATCATGTTCCCTCTTTTTTCTGGTATATTCCTTAATTTGACATAAACTTCAGTGTAATTATGTACCTTACAATGAGAAAAATTTGTGCATTTACAGCAAAATTATGCAGCAAAATTCACCATGTAAAGGGAGTGGGTCTGTAAGCTTGTTATGCAAGAAATAATCCAACTTCTGACACCAAGTTACCTCAGACCTCGATATTACAGAACAGGACGTCAATCAAGCCTTTCTTACATCTACTACCAAGAATCATGAATATCACCACTATCTATTATAATGTTAAGACCACTATAGTATTATACATACACTGTAAACCCAAATGTTCCAAGTACTTGAACAGAACTGTAAGCTTAATTTTCTTCACAAATTCTACTAATTTAAATTATTTGAGTTCCTGGGACATTGTCTTCCTATTTGAGATGTAACTGATTGACCAAGTATGAGACACTTAATAATATAATCATTTTACTGTACATTTTTTTTTGTTATGTGCATTTGCTCTGGTCTGCACTTACTCTGGTCCATTAATATTGTAGCCTCCAGGTTGGGTGTGTAAGGGAAATTCTGGTTTTGCATTAGTAAAATATTTAGCAGTTCTTTCATATTATGTTGTTGCACGTTTGTTCCATTATGTTTACATTTAATTTGCTCAGGTTGTGTTTTATGTACCTTTAGAAAAGATTAGAATTAGAAGATTAGAAAAGTTGTGACACCATAGTTGAAGTTTACCGTACGTGAAGTGAGATGGTGGGTTACTGACTATGACTATGTTAGCACAGGTAGATGTGTGCTGAGTGATGTTCTGCTGGTTAAGGAAACAGACATGTAGTTTCACACTGCCTTGCTGATATCTATAAAGAGAAACTTATTTCTGACCCCAGAAATTCCATTCAAGACAAAAATAATATCAGTAATTTGATTTTACTCATACTACAGTCCTTCAGTGCATTTGTGTACCTGTTTTTTTCAGTTCTGTTAATCCCATGAGACAGGTGAATTAAAATAATCATAATAAGTGAAAATTAAAATGTACTTATAGTAGGTAATCCAAATATTTAAATTCTGAAAAAATTTGACCTCATCAAAGTTCACTCAACATATTAGGTATATTAGACATTTTTAGAGTTACTATGTATTATTTAACAATAAAAGGCACATAATACAAGACACACAGACTGCAGAAACCTCCTAACAGTATGTGAATCTCAAGAGTGCTTTGCTTTGTTGTGAAGGTTACCCGACTTTGCTTTGCCCCAGTGCAGAGAGACTCGACTCTGTTGCCTGCGCGGTGCTTCACACTTATATCTTTTGTTCTTGATCAAGTTTACTCAACCCCATACAAAATGCAGCCAAACAGACCAAGCGAGGCGATCATCCTGGGCAAAGGAAGCTATGAACGAGCAGGAAAGAGGAAGTAGCATCTCCAACAGACAGTCGCAGCAGGGCACGGACTAACTATAGCCACATCAATGACTAACTCTCACAGCAAGGACACCTCCCTTCACTTTGAAAAGAAAATAAATTAAACAACAAAGGGGGACACTGACATTCACTGCCTTTCAGTTTTATTGCACCAAATAACTGCTTGTCATACGTCCAGCACAGGATCATTGTTAAGTTCAGTCCATAAAGACAACATAGGAAAACAAAAAAGAAACATTTTAAGAACAAAGTTTTCTTCCCAGCTGGAATGATGATTGCTTTATGAATTTCTAGTTGATGTAGAAAAAGGTTCCCTCATCTCCTGGCCTAATATGGTCATTCCAACACAGGAGGACACCCATCTTTGTACTTCTTCATGCATTACACACACAATCAATAATGGAAAAATATACACTGTGAAAGGCCTTAGTTGCACTGCCTACAAGCGGCATTGATTAATGATTTTGTGCCAGTTATGACAGCAAGGTGCATGCAGTGAAGAGAGTGGAAGGCCTTTTTAATAGTGCAAGGAGAGAATTAAATCAAACCCAGGAGGGCCTCCACTGGAAAGAAGAGATGCTGCATCTCTCTGCTCTAAATCACAGCTCTACTTAAGCCCAGCCTTCTCTTTCCCCATTTTTCTACATTATCAAAGGAAACCTGTCACTGCTGTCTATGGGAAAGTTTACAAATCATGATTTATCCGAGAGAGGATCTCTAAACACCTGTGTGAGAAAATAAGCATCCCCTGCATTATTATTTATAGGCCAAAAAGTTTGTTTAGTCTTCCTTTGAGTTGAGAAAACACTTCAAACTTTGAAATCCAAGTTTTAAAAAATGCATTTAAAAAGCATTTGATTCAATTTGTGTACCTGTGTAAGTCGTGTCTAAGTAATTCTCCAAGTCTTTAAGTCATCAGTAAAAACCTGCAAAATGCAGCTCCATATTATCCCAGAGTAGGTAAAATAAAAAGGGGGGGCTTAAAAAAATATCTCAAAGGTATAAAAAGAACCAAACTAATTACCTGTGGAAGAGAAGCATCCTTATGTGTAACATGTTTAGCAAATTTTTAACCTCTATTTTCTTTTCAAAGAGCTGGAGGTTCTCAAAGGAGAAGACATCCATTATTCCTTATTTACAACTGGATAAGGGAATCCTAAGGACCTTCCTAGGTCTGCTGTTAGAGACACATCACACTTTAAAAACCTAAAATCCAAACACTCAGCTCATACTTATCCAGACAAACAATATTTAAATATATGATACTTTATGAAATGCTGGATTACTTATTTTTAAACCTGAAACTTTATGTCTTGAGAACCCAAAACCACAACCCAGTTTTGAGACACTTTGTTCAGTGCAAACCGACAAAGCCGCAGCAGCTGGGGAGAGAAAATCCTTCTTACTGGCCACCAAGGCCAGTTGCTACCAGAATACTCCAGAAGAAAGCAGCAGACCGAAAGCCATATGAAGAGAGGAAACAAACCCAGGGTGATGAGCACTCAGTCTACTGTCTTCTCTTTGTTCCTAATACAGAACTTTCTCTAGGCAGGAGCTTTTTGAGTAGGATATATATACAGAATAACCACAGTGATTTGTTTGTATAGAAAATATATTAGGATAACACTGCTGCAAATATCTGAAAATGTCATTGGGGATTCGTGTGTAAATACACATTGTTGATGGGAGACTGATGTTATTAGGAAAATAAAAACATTTTATTATTATTTTAACAAAAACTGTAATTAAATATAAAATACACACTGTTCTGTACACTTTACATGTGCACTTAACAGGAAGCAGATGTAACACAAACACTGAATATGAACATTTTTCTTTTCTATTAATTTTGTTCCCTTAATATTTCAGTTTCAAATTTAACAATAAAAGAAAAACATACAAGACAGCATTTTGGGGTAATTCTTTTCACATAAATACCTAAGAGCCTAATGTGAGCTGATTTGTGTTGTTAAGTTCATGGCCTATACATACCAAATGATTGACAGTAAAATTTTGATTGGTCATAGAAATTTAAATAGAACACAACTGGTAAAAGTCTCCACTGAATATAAATAAACAAAATCCACCACACTCCCTAATGTAAATATGTTTTTTGTAATGTACATTTTTTTTATAATCACCAAAGTAATTATCAGTTAAATAATAATTTTATCAGTTCCCAAACTTTAAACACTGACTAGTTAGGCCTGAAGGTTAAAAATATACAAACTCTTTTATTATTTAAAAAATGCAAAAAAACAGGGGGTTTAGAAAGGGGGAAAAAGCAAGCAAGAAAACCGTTGCTCTAAGGGAAGTCCAGGCTGGAAATGTGCACAATATTCCACATTATATACATGTCATTTCAGAGTGCGCTCCAAGTGACGCAGTGTCAAATCTGTGTGACAGATTTAGGTGAACGCTGGTGAAGGGAGCTCTGCGTGGGGAGAGCGGCTTAGGGCTGACTCAAGCAGCCAGTACAAGATCTCCAGCAGGCAGAAAGGAGCCCTGCTCAGTGCGGAGCAGCTGCCTGTCCAGCCCACCAACACTGAGTGCCAAGCAATAACCTGACACCATTGCCATCTTCTGACTATATTCACACATGACTCTTGGTATATATTGTGTTTGGTGAGACACTGATAAGAAAAGAAAATACAAAGGCAAATTTAAAACTGCTTCAAAAGGCTAAAGCCAAGTGTTCTCTGCGTAAAACCAATAATAACATCTAAAAAATCCAAATAAGATTGATTTGGTTCATAAAGTTAATGCTATATAGAGTTTAAAGGGATGTGAACTGAGACACTTTAAGAGACACACAGGAAGGTTTCATATACAGAGCCAATATCTTTATTTATTATGTAATGTCTCCCTCTTTAGGTGGATATTGCATCAGTCTTTAAAGAATCCAAAATAAGAGAATTTGATTTTGACTGAAAACTACTTTGGTAATTCTCAAATTTAAAAAAAAAAATTAAGTTTTCATGTATTATTTATTTTTTTACATACATTGTTTTCTGTTTTCATTTATTATATGCAGTGAAACTTGAATTTAAAAATATATCAGTTCATCTGTGGACATTTTAATTTAACAATGATGAGATTTAACGATTTCCTTGAGGTTGAATGCTTTTTGTTAAGCTAAAGTTTAAATGTAATATTGCACTGAGAGCGGGATACTGGGAAATTTGTTCTGAAATCTGGGAGCTTCCTGACATCTAGTGGACAAAATCTAGACTTCTCCCAGACTAGCACAGGGCTGCTGCACTATACATGCAAATTTAAAAGGTAAATTTTCTATTAACAGTGCATATCTGGCCAAAATATTCTGACAGCTTATAGATACCATTTGTGGATTTGTTTTGTTTGTTAAAGCTTAAACAAGTTTGTTGTTTAAATTAGATTCAGGTATATTGTACATTACAATAGTAATAGAGCCCACATTATTCTCAGTACTTATTATCTTTTAATAGATTATGAATCTTCTTCTGGACTATCAGGAAAGAGAAAAATATACTTCGCTTTAAATAACTATATATGCCATACATGCATGCATTTATATATATATATATATCACACATTAATGGTGTGTTAAGTAAACCTTACCCACAAGCTGTCTACCTAAAAAGATAACTCAAAGACAATAACAGTTTAGGAAAACACAAAGGAACCCAGGGTAAACTCTAAACAGATAAAGGTCTTGCTCACATTGGCTGTTATGTCACTGACTCCACCACCACAAGAGCACAACAACAATGGCATGCATGGCAGGACTGCAAGGTACAAGTCAAGGGGGCACTGCTGTCTGTCTGCAGTTTGCTAAAGCAAATGTTGACAAACCAGAACGAGTGGAGGTATAGGACATTGTTTTCCAACATAAAAACATTATTGCATTTGTAAAACGTGGTGGCGGTAGCATAATAGGTTGAGCCTGTTCTCCTGTACCTGCATGGACCAGGACAGCTTGCAATTTTTGACTGGTGAATTCTGAATTATAACAATAAATTTTGAAGAAAAATGTCAGGAAATCAGAAATCAAAAAATGGTCAGAGCTAATGTTTTGGACTGGCCAACTCATCGTCCCAGCCCTAATCCAATATAAACATGAAAGGGCCTCACTCAAACGTGAGAAAGCCAATCAGCATTATATTATTATTATTATTAGTAGTAATAGTAGTAGTAGTAGTAGTAGTAATAATCTCATCAGCAAACCATTTGTTAGTGAATAGGTCCTTCTGAAAATCAAATCAACATCTCTATAAAGCTTGTCAGCACATGGACTCATGAAGTGCTCTAAAATCTCCTGGTAATGCCTGCATTGACTTCAGACTTGATAAAACACAGCTGACGAACCACCACCAACACCAGCAGATGACGTGACACCCAAAATCCTTACAGAATGATGAAACTTCACACCAGACCTCAAACACCTTGAATTCTGTGCCCACCTACTCTCCCTCCAGGCTCTAAGATGCTGACTTCCAAATGAAATCCAAAAGTGATCTGAAAAGAGGACTCTGGACCACAGAGAAATAGTAAAAATTTTGTTCTCCTTAGACCAAGTAAGATGCTTCAGACATTGTGTCTGATCCAGGAGTGGCTTGATATTGGGAATGCAACAGTTGTACCCCCTTTTCTGAAGACATCTGTGAGCGATGGCTCTTCATGCAATGTCACCAACCTCAGTCCAATTCATTGTGAAGTTCTTGAATCAACTTTTCTTGACAATCTTTTCAAGGCTGCTGTCATCCCTGTTGCTTGTGGACCTTTTGCTACCACACGTTTCCCTTCCAGTGAACTTTCCATTAATATGCTTTAATATGGCAATACATGGTGTTTATACTGTTCGAATAGTAATTTACTCAAACTCAAAATAAAATAGTCTAATAATTTGAGTTACTGGATTTCTGATTTTTCGGCCAGTATGATGGTGTGGTGACTAGCACTGATGCCTCACAGCAAGGAGGTCTAGGGCTTGAATCCAGCTGGGGCCCCTCTGTGTGTTCTCTCTACACCTGTCTGGCTTGTCTCTAACTTTCTCACACAGTCCAGACATACTAGGTTAGGCCTCAGTCAAACAGGCCTAGAGACCTGTTGGTGAACTTTCAGCTACCACCAGTTATAAGAAAAAAATTTGCATTCCCCAATGAGTGATTACTTGTAGTCGCTGTGACAGTGAGTGCTAAAGCCCCCTTCACACAGGCCTATACTGGTCAGTAACAAGGTTGCTGGCAGTCACTAGCAATGAAAATGGTCGCAAAGAGGTATATGGTGCTGCACTGAAAACCTCCTTGTATACACAAGTTGGTATAATTGCAATTGCTTTGGTCGCTAGCAGGTTGCTGCGGTCACCAGTAGTTTGTATAAATGACACCAACTTGTCTAGAAACACTCACAAAGTACTGAAGCGGTACTGAAACTGTAAAAAATGTGACCCAAACCAGAACAGGGAGAAACTCACCTTCAAAGCATTTCAAAACTTTTACAACTTTTACTTTAAAGGCGAACATTATCTGCTTCTGGTTTGTGTCACATGTTTTCAAGAGCCACTATAGCTCAGAGAGTAAATGGTGAGTGTTTGCAGACATGTCGGCGTCTTCCATGCAAACTATGGGTAACCACAGCTACCTGCAAGCAGCCAAAGCAATCACAAGAAATGTAGTGCACCTCCCTCCTTGAAACCAATTTCATCTGGAAACAGCATGCAAACCTCCAGCAACCACTCACCAACCAATTGGGGAAGATTTTTTTTTCCCTAGCAACCACAGGTTGTGAGGGGTGAGGCCTTAATTGGTGATTCTAAAATAGCTGTAGGTTTGGGAATAAGTATAAGTAGAAATGTATGATCTTACAAGCCTGTTCATCTTTGCTTAAAATTGATTGATTCTTAAACCAACTTTTATCAGTGAAGTTACAGTTTTGCAAAGAACCTAATTTAAATGTTTCTTTAGTCATTTTTCAGAATAAATAGTTCTTCAAACATTTAATAGCAAATTATTATGGGTCGGTTTAAGTGTAACTTAACACCAATGTCACGTTATGGCAGCCAAAGTGTAAAATAAATAAATAAATAATAATAATAATAATTATATATATATATATATATATATATATATATATAGATAGATAGATAAATAGATAGATATATAGATATATAAAATAAAAGTTATTATAATTGAAACTTACACAAACCACTGTCTAACTGCCTAAACACATAAAATTATTTTATAACTGAAGTTACGATCTACACCGAGTAAGAATGTATACTTACTAACCTCTAGGGTATTTTTTGAAAAAAAAAAAAAAGCTAAATTAATTTTTTGTTACTAATAAAGTCAGTAAAGTCAAGACTGTTGACAGGCACTGTTGTATCAACTGTTGAGATGGTGGGGTTGTGTCCCCCAACACATGCAACTAACTTTAATAAAGCAGTCATTCTTACAATAGTCAATCAATAAATTTAAAAAATGACTAAAATAAGCCTTAACTCATACATTAGGTCTAATAATTCTAGACTAAATACAGCTGTAGAGAAGTTATATAAAATGTGGTATCTTGCAAATATTGAATTTTTAGCAAGTTCATTTTGTACTTTTTCCACAAAAGTCACCTTGACATCAGCCCCTCTTCTCACTCAGACAGAGGAGGTGCAGTGGATAGATGGAAGGCAAAGAGAACAGAAATAGAAATTAACACAAAGAACTAATTTTGTTTCTTAAGTAAATGTAAATTAGTTTTACATTCTGCTTAAAAAAACATGCCTAAAAATCTCTTGATGCATGCTCAATAATCCAGGTAAAAGAATCCCAAAAAGTTGAATCTGTTCATCTGGACGTGGCGTTTTTTTTTAATGGGAGAAACGTTTCGTTTACCAACTGGTAACTTCTTCAGTCTCAGCTGACTGCAGGCTTCCCCAACCTTATAAACAGTACATTTGCATAATGACAGAAACCAGCACCACTGACTAACAATGGGCCATTTGGTCAGTTTCATGATCAATGGTATGCAAATTGTCATGACCATTGATCAATGGCCATGAGTACCATTCACAGAGATTGGGGAATGGCTGCAATCACAGCATTGTAAGGTGGTGACAGATGTACCCTTAGGCCCCCTCCTCGGTTCAGAGATGGTCTTTCCCTTTTCACGTAAATGGCCTCCTTGACTCCCCGTTCAAACCAGCGTTCCTCCCTGTCCAGGATGTGTACGTCCTCTTCGGTCCTCAACCCGTTGGTAGGCAGCGCCAAACACCACATCCAGAACACTTTGGAATTTGTTGAGAAGGTGAGAGATGTCATTATGGAGGCAGATGAAACAATGGTCTCGTATGATGTTACA